>JAGFBZ010000668.1:0-74573 GCA_018398805.1 Hirundichthys speculiger
AAATATAGCACTGGGCGTTCAGGCCAAACAGCTCCCCTTTGGTCCCATGTGTTCAGAGGACTGAATTCCTGAATTTCCTCCTTGGGGGATTAAGTATATTTGTATTTTTTTGTAATTAAGTATATTTGAATTAAATTGAATTGAATTGACTTTGGTCCAGAGGTCTTCTGCTTTATTCAGACACCGTTTGGCAAACTTCAGTTGTGCCTCCATGTTCATTTTAGACAGAAGAGGCTTCCTGACTGTCCTTGAGAATAAGCTTTGCTCTTTCGTTCTTCTTGTAATTGTGCTGTCATGGACTTTAACAAACATTTAACATGCTCAGTGGAGCCTGGAGTGTTAGATTTTGCTCTTGGGGTTTTCTCCGTTTCTCTAAGCAGTCTGACCTTGGAAGTCCCTTTGCTTGGATGTCCACTCCAGGGAAGCCTGCCAGCTGTGCTGAGCGTGGGAATAAAAAATAAAAAATATGGAGCCCGAACACGACCGTACTGCATAAACGGCACTTTCTGTCCCAAGATCAAGAATTTTTACTATAAATCGTGAATCTCACATCATTGTAGCTCTTTGTTATAAAATAATTTTGACGCAAAATCTTTTTGTCATAAAATTGCAAAATTTACAAAATTACACCATTTTGACAAATCGCACATTTTTGTTGTAATAGCCCAACTTTAAACTTAACGTTGCAAACTTTTTGACATAAATTTACGTCTTTTATGTTTTTCATATAAAATTTTACAACCTTCCAAATTTGTTGTAAAAAGAAAATATTATCAAAACAATCCTCAAATTTACAAAATCACTTATCATATTTATCATAAAATTTTTGACACAATTGCATGTTTTTGTTGTAAAAATCACCTATTTTTGTTATAAAACAAAAACCTTTCCAAAGTTGTGTCTATGTAACTTGATATCACAGTGTTTTTTTGGGGGGGTAAAATATTGACTTTTGTAAAATGGTAACTTTTTAAAGTAAAATGTCAATTTTGTCCAAAAATTGTAAATTTCTTAAAATTGAAACTTTACATCCTCCAATCACAAACTTGTTTTAAAAAGTTAATTTTTTAAATCTTAAAACCTCAAAAATTTTAAAAGAAAAAACAATTTTTAAAAATAAATTTTAAATTTTATCATAAAAATCACACTTTTTTTTTTTACAAATCTGCAACGTTTTGAGAAAAATCAAATTTCTGGCAAAAAATTACGACTTTTGTCTCCTTTTTTGTAAAAAATATTGACATTTTCATGTAAACTCGCAACTTTTGTAAAACCAAAATAGCTTTGTCGTGATAAATAGCTGCTCAGGTTGTTCTGCACATGCAGCACCTGGCATCACTGGAATCTACCTGTGCACGTTCCATGGGAAAAAAATTAGGGGGTACTTAGTATTGCCCATGTGATTCTCCCCCTTTTTGACTTACTTTTTGGTGAATAAATAATGATGCACTGAAACAAAAACGTGTTGTTGTTTACGTGAGTTTGTACGCCTATTCCTAAACCCTTCTTTTATTCTTATTTCACACACACAAACAAAGCGTTTGTGTTTTAAGTCGGATAGAACCTCCCACAGGTGGCTTTTCCTCACCTGTGTCCTGTCAGGTTACTAAACTATTTACTTTGTGCTGTGAAGATGCGCGTGTGTGTTTTCTGTGTGTGCGTGGGTTTATATGTGGGGGTGAGAGGGGCAGGTTTTTATTATTTGTTGTGTTCCTGTTTTATGTTTTATTTTGTGAAGCACTTTGTGTTGGATTTTTTACATGAGAAGTGCTATAAATAAAGTTTTGAATTGATTACAAAATTCATTTACAACATCGTTAAAAAAAAACCGTCTCCTTCAAAAGTCAGTGAAGCTGCACATGATCGAGACTGCGCTCGAGCCTTCCAGGTGTTTCCCGCGTGCTTCCGCAGTCTCAGGTGCGCGTCTGGAGGAGTTCACGCCAACGCGCCGCCTGAAGTTGTAACGCGCTTGTGTGTTTGGATCCGACTGTCCGACGGTAGCGCGCATCCCGCCCGGGGTCTCGGCCTCCAGGGGGGGCAGAGCTCTCCTCAGCGCCGCCCTCCCTCTCTCTCAGCCGGGCTTCTTCTCCTCGGCGCGGAGCGGAGCGCACATCAGCGACCCGACGGCCGCCCAGCAGGCGCTCCTCTCCCGCCGCTTCCTCCTTTCACGCCTCCGGTCCTGAGGAGCCGCTGACCTCTGAGGGGGAGATCATTTTACCCGTTTCTTCTTTTTTTTTTTTTTTCCTTTTGAGGAGGAGGAAGGTAGGAGGGGTTTCTTTGATTTCCGGATGGAGTCGACCCCGCAGGATTCGGCGACCGCCGTCCGCACCGAGTCCGCCTCGGCAGCGGCGGAGAGCCCGCAGCTGGCACCGCGCAGCTCCGGCACCTCCGGGTCCGATCAGGGCAAAGGTAGGGATCACTGAACCGTTGACTTCTTTAATGATTGTGGCTTCAACCGGTGCGCGCTTGTGTTGTCAGACACATTTACACATTTGCTTTTCCCCAACTCCACACACACACACACCGGAAAGCTTCAACTTCTGAAGCCGCGGATGGTGACCGAGAGGCGGACACGCAGAGAGGCAGCAGCCGCTGGGGATCCAGCTGGATGTGCAAAGCACCGGAGTCATACTTTGATTTAACTTGCTCTCAGATGTAATCACGGTCGTTTCTAGATTTCTGGGGCCATATACAAGATTCTTTTATTAAGTCTATTTTTTTTTTAAAACAGCGTTTGATAGTCAAGCCCTTGGTGACGCTTTAATCCGTTACACTTTAACTCCCGCGTCCCACCGGGAGCAGAGGCGCTGCGGTCCGGCTGCGCAGCAGTTTTGCTCGTTCCGCTGCGAAGGTAATCTGCTCGTTTAAGGACGCATTTCTCATCGCTTATATCTTCCCTGCCGTCATGCACATAAGAAGGATCAGTGGTGTCAAACAAATTGTGTTTGCCAACTTCTAAAACAAGCCTCTCCAATGTGGATGATCTCCCCCGTAGCCTCCGCGAAGGATGAAGCGCTGGAATGACAGTTGTAACAGCAGCCCCATCAGATTTGGGTTATTGTTCTGCTACGTGTTGAGAACCAAAAATCAGAGAGGTGAGACTCAGAACCCGTAAACCAGGAAACCAAAGAAAGTCTTTCTTATCTGCTCTTCTCCTTCTCTGGAGAACTGGCGGCTCATTGGGCGCCCTTTAATACTGCGGCGTGCGGGTCGGGTGTAGTTTCCCAGCATGCCCTGGGGACGGTGTTTGTTTGTCATCATTCTTCATTGTTTGCGGCGTTATCACCCGCTGATGCCGTGACTTGTCTCTCGCAGGACTCGTTGCTGTTTTTCTGCCGCTGCCAGTTTTGGTGCAGGTGCAGACCGTTTGGCATGATGGGTAAAAGTGCGTCCACAGTTATTTCAAACTCTCATCAAACTCATTTGCTTGACAGTTTTTTTTAAACACTTCATAAAGTGTGTGGCATCGCCACAGTGTCTATTTAGTCTATTAAGTCTATTAAGTCTATTAAGCCTCATTTTGGACCGTTCTTGTTCACCGCATCAAAATAACTCCGCATCAACGTTCATGTTTTCTGCCGTTAACGGCGGCTGCTCCTGTGTGTCTCATTACTGCCAGACGGAGTCAGTAAGTGGAAGGAAAAGTAGTTCCTGTCCAAACTAAACATGAAGAAATGAAAAAGAGTAGGGATACACGATAACTGTTTTTTAAAACCGATACGATAACCGATAACTTTCAGTTCCTAAAGGCCGATAACCGATAACACACACATATACCTAAGATCATTACATCAATACTATGAACAAAATCAAAAATAGTTTTGACTCTTTAAATCAGGGGTGTCCAACTCGGTCCTGGAGGGCCGCTTCCTGCATGTTTTAGATGTTTCAAAGCACAACACACCTGATCCAGTTGAATAGATCACCACCAGCTTGTCATTCAGTTCTGCAAATCTGTTAACGACTGTTCATTTGAATCAAGCAGGTAAACATCTAAGACTTGCAGGACAGCGGCCCTCCAGGACCGAGTTTGGACACCCCTGCTTTAAATGAACAGATATTTTTTTTCCAATGAAAAACTATTGTCAAGCCTCTCAAACATTTTCGTAAAGCTATCAAACAAACCTATTTGATATCTCACATTAACTTAAATAAGGTTCATTACTGACTGATATAAAAAATAAAGGCTCCTTGAACTGATGGAAATACATGCATCAAAATTACAAACTGAAAAAGATTAACATTTAAAGGATTTTGGCTTGTGGTTCCATTTAAATTATTATTTAAATGAGGTTCAGTAGTTTTTTTTTTTTTTAATCTCATGGAAGCTTTAAATGAGAGGAATGAGGGAGAGGAGAGGGGAGACTGCTGCTGGCTTGCGCACATTAGCATTAGCTTCCGTTAGCTCACATGAGCACGATTAAAAAAACTCCATGGAAGTGATTGTTATGTTGTAGGTGGCTGATCAGGTTTTACGTATTAAAGCTTGTGCTTCCCTCCTCGTAGAATTCACTCAGAGGATTCGTCACAAATAACCACCAAACTATCTTCTTCTGCAGGGCGTGCAGAGACCTTTGGGGGGCAGGTGCTGAAAGTTAAAAAAGGGGCACATGGAACAGACTTTAAAAACAGCTTATGACGACATAACTTATAGCATAACTAGCTGAATTATAGCAACCGATATTCATAAATGTAACATGAAATTGCTCTAATCATTGTCCCCATCCAATTTCATCAGGTGGGGACAATGCAAGCAGAAGTAGCCTGTGTTTACCTGATGGGGTATACAGTGCTGTTGACGGGTTCTTGGGGCTGCTGCTTTAAAGGTGGAGTAGGTGTTGTTTTGAAAAACGGTTCCAGCATCCAACTCAAGTGAGATTTTTGAAAATATACACTCCCTCCCTCCTCCCAAGGCTCCGCCTCCCTCCTCTTCAGCTCACCCCTCGAAACCACGCCTTCACAGATTCACGACTGCATGAACCATAGGAGGGAGGGAGGGGTGATATTTGATGGACGTATTAGGCAGCCAATCAAATAGGATGATCACTTTTTTGATTGGTCAGAGTTTTTCTTGATTATACCTTCTAGACTGGACCAAAATGTTTAGTTTTTTTGCAAACATTTATTTCAGTGGGTGCAATGGAAATGTGAAAAGGTTTTCAGGCAATATTGTAAAAAGTGTTGCAAAAAAACAACACCCACCCACCTTTAAGTGTTGGAGGGCTGTGTTGATTGAGACTTAGCATTAAAACAAACATGGGAGATGGTAGCTGATTAAACAAGTGAACATGTGATAATAACAAGATGCAAAGATTTTGGACAGTGCATGCAACTGGCTCACTGTGACTACCTGCTGTAGTGCTGATGGTTGCAGGAGACAGGACTGAGGCTGCTGCACACCAAGAGCTGCTGCAAGTAGAGAAAATAGGCAACAGTTTCAAGAAAGTGTGGGAACTAAACTGAAAAGAGAACATTAGGTGGGGAGATTGGAGTGGTCATGGCAGGGGTAAGAGTGCTACAAAAAAATCTATATGGTCAGAGGTGTGTGTGTGTGTGTGTCCACTCGCTGTCCATCTGAGAACAAGGCACAATTTGCTATTGCATTATCTATTATTTCATTATTCATACTTGACAACTGTTTGCCACCTAATAAGGTAATGATACAAAAATGTTATAGAACTAAAACATTGCAATTGTGTTTATTATTGTTGTATTTTATACCCGAATACCTCTGCAATGTAAACAACTGGTACATGGTTATTCTTACCTGTTGTGCTCTTCACCCAGCTAGGAGGGATCCACTGCCTTTAGCAGCCTCACGCAGCTCCTTTTGTTTTTTCTTCCACCCCTATCCTTACGAGGCATGTTGCAGAATGAAATATCATGATTAATAAAAGAAAATCTGATTCCCCCATACACACTTACACATACACACACACATGTACACACATAGTGACTTTCATTCCTTTTCCAGAAATACTGTATACTATGGCCACAAGTTTGCTTCATGGTGCTGATCCAGAATCTGTCCTTAATTATTTATTCCTAATGCTATAATAATAAAGTGATAATAAGTAGAAGAATAAAGTAATAACGTAATCAATATAAACATAATGTATTTATGCTTACATTCAATTTGTTGACTATCCACTTTGGGCAAGGCAGAAAGCTAATTAAATGTTTAAATTGCGCAGATATACACATATACTTATAGATGTATACGTACACACAATATATTAGTTAGTTAAAATTACATTTTTTCACTGACATTTTCCTATTTCTTCCTAGTGAGATATTTGTTCAGTTTATATAATAATTTTGCTGTTGTAAACATTAACTTTGCTGCTGTAAAATCCATATTTTGTAATATTTAAATATACATCTATTCTAATCCTGTTCTGAATGCATTTTCTTTACAAAATATAGAAATACAGTGCGTGTTTAAAACAATATTGTAATTATAATAGTCCAACATTATGTAAATATGCATATTTGCACAGTTTTAGTGAAATATAAGCCCTCCAGAAAGGTGGGGGAAAAGCCCTTTAATCATATGTTCTCTAAAACGGTGGACAGAACTACACTTCGCCCATGACAAAAGAAAGACAGAAACAAGAAGCCTATCATACTCCCCTCCGCCCCCCCTCGGTTAGCTAGCGGCTAATGGCCACTACTTGTCAAGTCAGTAACAGCAGAGTATCTGACTCTGGTAACAGGTAACGGTTGCACACAGCATGCTCATTTCACTTCGTCGGTTGCCTTACAATACACCAAAACAACGTGCACATGCTGCAAACCCTACTTACCGGCAATTGAAGATAAATACTCCTGTAAGCTTGTCAGTTTTTCTCCTGCAGACAGAGTTTGCACTTTGCAGCATCCAGGTGTCATCAGTCGCGACGGGGGTCAGAGCAGGGAGGGCAAGTGAGGGCACGTGGGGGCGTGTCGGGGCACGTCAAGGACGAACAACGTTAAAGGTCATCATTTTATTTAGCTAAATTCTTATTAATTCTTAAAATGTTTATTGTTAAAGGGCACAGGCAGGCCTACACACACGCACCCAAAAAAAAAAAAAATTAAAAAAATGCCTTGACAAAAGGGCACTTGCCCATCAAGGGGGCAAAGGGGCAGGTGCTCGAGCACCCTAAGCCCCCCCCTGCACGTGACTGTTCTTCTGAAACTTTAACGAAGTTCCACGCCGCCATGTTTGTTTGTGATCAGTTACGCTGTGCTGCAGGCTGCATTCAAGGTGTGACGTAAATTCCACGTTCCCTGTTTGCCAGTCGTTCTTTCAGACTTTTCTATTATTTCTTTCTTTATGTGTGACATGAGGGGAAATACTGCGAATATCAATTCAAGTCAGCAACTACTAAAATTATGACCGAGTTAACGAGTTGTTTTCTGCCATGAGGGGGTATTCTTGATTTTCCTTACTGAGAAATCATTTTCTGATTATGCCGACGTCACTTGAACATAACATTCACTGCCGGTTATTCAAGGCTCAGAGGGAGCGAGGCACTGCCGTGTTAAAAAAGAAATTAAAAAAAAAAAAAAAAAAAATATATATATATATATATATATATACAGTCATGGAAAAAAATTATTAGACCACCCTTGTTTCTTCAGTTTCTTGTTCATTTTAATGCCTGGTACAACTAAAGGTACATTTGTTTGGACAAACATAACGATAACCACAAAGATTGCTCATAAGAGTTTTATTTAAGAGCTGATATCTTACCATTTTCCATGGTTTTCTTGATTATAACCTAAATCACTTAAGTTTTTACAGTTTTTCTGTCTGTTTTAGTCACATGATGACGTTTAGTGGTACCAGGTTTTAAAATGAACAAGAAAGTGAAGAAAAAATGGTGGTCTAATAATTTTTTCCATGACCGTATGCTATCGGGGCTATTCGTCATGATATCAGATTTATCGGGATGACGTCATAATTTCCTGTTATCGGCCCGATCGTTATTGTGCATCCCTAGTCATGATTTTTTAATTTTTTTATATGAGGATTAACACTCAAGATTGAACCATCAGGATCAAAATATCAGTGTTTTGGTATCAGTTTGACAGCACAGGAAATGTGTGACCTCTTGCCCTGTCGTCACATTAATCTGCAACCTACTGATGGAGAATGAAGGAACATCTAGAAAGTTGAGCGTCAGAGGTGGAATCACGACCCGATATGTTGATGGGTGTTTGTTGGGTCTTCCCGCGGTTCTGCAAAGTAACTATTTGAATGAGCGAGATGCCAAATTATCCAAACAGCACTTAAAATCATCACACGGCAACAAAAACCAAGCCAAACATCTGCACTAGAATCATCCCTGAGCTGATAGAGGAGTGGTTCTCTCCTGCAGGACGGCTGCAGCCCCGTTGTTTCCTGATCCATCCTCAAGTCCGCACAGCTCATTAGCTTCAGGCCTTCATTAATTAAACAAAAAAGATCTCTGGTTTCACTCCCTCTTCTTTGATTTATGGCAGTAAATCGAGTTTTTGGGGTCTTCAAAGTTACAAAAAAGGGAAAAAGAACATTCCTAACTTTATTTCCTAATTATCTGCTGTTCACTGAAAATACAAGCAGACTTTTTTTTTTTTGAATTTGTTATTCCAAACATCCGCGCAGACAAAAACCCGTACGGCTAATTGAAGCCACGTCTCCTGTGAGCAGCTCTCGGGTTCCCGGCGGCAGATTTTCCTGCAGCTCGTTATTGGTATGCAAACTGCAGGAGAGGCGGTCGGATGGGGCTTCATTGAGTTTCTCAGGGCAGAGTTGGTTACATAACAGCTGTTCAAGAAAGACGAATGAAAAAAAAAGGCTGAGTGGAACCGGAGACGAGGAGGTCGCGTTTATGGACCGCAGTCAACAGTGACGAATAAATAAAACCACACTGTCAGGAGGAGATGAGCGGGTGTGATGGCTCCTGGGCATGTTGCCCGACGACGCCGCTGGAGGAGAAAATCTATTCAGTTAGCTCGATAAGACAGACCTGGTCATCTGATGGAAATCATGTTGGTGCTGAAAACTGAATTTGCTCCAGTGAGAACACAATGCTCTGCATAGATGTTTTAACGCATACAAGCTGATATATGACGACCATAAAGTTTTATTAAATCAGGATCATATGTAGCAGGATGTTTCTGTGCAGGCTGAAAGCCCATTTTTACCTCCGCCAAGGAGGTTATGTTTTCGCCTGTCTGTCTGTGTTCAAGATAACTCTAAAAGTTCTGGATGGATTTTGATGAAATTTTCAGGAGTTGTCAGAAATGTGAAAAAGACGAACTGATTTCATTTTGGGTGTGATCCGGAAGAAATCCTGGATTCTGGATCATTGCGGTCAATGGGGCCGAAAAATTGTGTTTCTCAATATCTCCGTTAACTATTGCCCAAAACTAACGAAATTTGACTCAGGGATTGACAATGGAAACCTTTATCAAATTTCAAAGGCGGATCCGGATCTGATCCAGAACGCAGATTTTAGCGCAATCTGTAAATCGCTATTGACCTTTTCAACTTAAAAATTGTGGACATGCGCCCCCTAGTGGCCCAGACATAACACAGCAGCGTGGAGCATCTGTTACTAATAATGCAGACATGTCTTGGATTGATGATGTTAGGCAGTGGCCTCCAGTTACAGATGAAGGTAGTTTATCTCTGTTTTTAATCATTGGTTATGGAAATAGCATGATCTATTCCCATAACCAAACACTAAAAAAACTGTGGGAATATGTGAAAAATGCAACGCTGGCTATAACTAATGTCAACAAGCCATAAAGATTATGCTACAGTAATGTTAACGCTAGCGGTAAATTAGGCTATGTGTTAATGTTATATTTAATTTATTTTATCATTCTCCTAAGTCATTCATTCATTCATTCATTCATTTTTATAGGCTTGTGCTAGTGTCGAGGGCTACAGTAGCCTCATACTGCTGTTCTTTTGGCCAGAATCGTCCGGGACTCTCAGCGAGACTATGAGTAGTACGAGATTGAATGTTAACGAAAACTCACCCGGCTGTATTCATTTGGAACAAAGTCCTTTCTGTTGATATTTTTCACCCACGTCTTCCTAACTTCTTGTTCTGCAAACAACAGTCTTCGTGCATTAAAGGCTTGTGTATTTCACATACTTCCTTCTTCCATTGTTGAATTTTCACGCTATTGTTGGCACAGTTTATGACGGAACATGTATTCCCACTCGACCGACTCGACATTATAAAGATACATATTTGTAGAAAGAGAAAAACACTGGTTAATCTGCGAGCCGGTTAAAGTGTCGCTGTGTAGCACAACCCAGCAATGGCGGACGGGGGTACTTCCGGGGGGCTGGCCCGAAAAGGTCTATATGGGGGGGATTGTTGAACTTGGCGGAGGTCTGCGCTCTCCGAGCGCTTTTCTAGTCATTCTTGCTTTTGCCCATTTTCCAGCAGCGGCTCATTTAAAACTGCTTACTACTCTGAAAATGAAAAAAAAAAAAAAATCCAAAACTTAAAATTGTTATCAGGAGATCTGGATTTGAATTAAGAAACGGCGGTTAGCGAGGATGTGGAGGTCGAGTTGAGGTGGAGGAGCGCTTGAAAGGAAAGTCTCCGTGCAGAGTTCGTGCATGTTTCTGCAACACCTTTCAGGCATCGTCTTCACATTTCATGGTCCTCACCACAAAAAAAAAAAAAAAAAAAAAAAGATCTGTCAGAAGTTTCCAAAGGTACTTCTCAAGAAAAAAAAACGTATTTTTGAGTAAAAAGAGCTCTTCTCCGTGAGGTGGAAAAGGGGTTTACATTTCCTAGTAAATTTCCAGAAACTCTCCATGTTACGTTACTGTTGTGGTGCTCTATCACAGTTTCTTCGTTCCTTAGGGCTCCTCTATACTGCACACTTTCTGCACTCGTATAAGATTATTACTAGGGCTGGGCAAGCTAATGTGTTATTATCGCGTTAACGCATTAATTTATTAACGCCGACATTTATTTTATCACGCGTTAACGCACGTTGCTCACATGCTTTTGTTTTGAAAAGTGTTACTGGCTGCTGCGGACCCGGAAAACAGTAAACAGCAGGAAAACCTCAAACCGTCATGAAGAACGGTAAAAATCCGTTAACTTTACAGTTCAGGTAGCAACTCAGGTAGAAATATTACCAATTCTGTCTAAAAATTTCTAGACTGCAACAAAACTTTGGCGTCATTCCTCCATGTTCCATCAGATCTGCTCCATGTGTTCACTGTCCTGCTGTTCTCTAGCTGGTTACTGCAGTGCGGCTCCATCTAGTGGCACAGATGTGTAATGACAACAGAAAGTCCAGTCCTCCATTATAAAACTAATTCAGTTCTGTGGCCCGTTTTTTCATTTCGTATTTTTGATCCAAGACTAAAATTGAGATATAAAAAAACAGGCTTTTTTTTGTGTTAGATTAAAAAAATGAAAAACGTAATAAAATGTCACTTTTTAATTTTTTAAAATTTTTGATTGACAATTGAAATGAAAATGGAAAAAAATGAATGATTCACAGATTGGTAAAGTTACTGAACTTTAACATGGACATTTTCATTTTAAAGTTCTCCCAGACGGAGGATTCAACAGAAACAAGGTTATTTGTAACAACTGACAAGTTGAACTCCCCGTTAAAAGTTTCTGCTGTTACCTCAGAAATTACCTGTTTTAATGTTCTGATTGTGCTGAGCCACAATCATTTTGTTGAATTTTGTTTTTAGACTTTTTTTTTTTATTTTTCATAAAAACAGGATGACATTAATGCCCTGGCAGTGGCAATAAGCTTTATTTTATTTTACATTTTTTTTAAGATTAGATTTACACTAAATATGTGTTACTGACAAGTGCTGATGTTAAAAGTGTTTGAACAACAAATGTTATGACACTTTAGTTCATTTGGCAGCAGAACATTTAAATAAAAGTGCATTTTACACTACTTTTAAATTCATTATTTGATTTTGCGTATACAATGCAATTAATTGTGATTAATCAGGGAAATCATGCGATTAATCACGATTAAAAATTTTAATCGTTCCCCAGCCCTAATTATTACATCTCATGCTGTACGGTTTGCATTTATCTAGTCTTTTATCTCCATTAAGGGTCTTTCAGAAAAGACGTGGCTCACATGGGCATCATAGGGCCCATCACACTGAAACCTGAAGGAATCCATTTCACGTGAACGTTTTAAGCACAAGTTCACTCTTTACTCTAACCCTAACCCTAAGATGCTGCGCTTCCATTTCCGTGACTCAAAAACACTTTTATCTGCAAACCACTTCCTCATATTGCTGTTTGCGCCATACACGGACCCGTTTTGTGCCGGCGTACCCCTTTCCGTCACATACCAAGTCCTATGTGAAAGGCCTTTTGCAGTGTCGGACCTGGTGAGATCCACTGACATGGCTACTGCTGCTACATGTGACTTGGTGGTGATGGAGCTCCACTTTCGCTTTCTAACAACTACTAATAAAATAAAAGAAGAAGAAGTGTCTTTGTGGTAGTGTTTATGGTTGTCCGGTGTGAAATAAATAAATCAATACATTTTCATAACTTGTGAGAAACAAAAGATTCTCATTAAAGTATCAGTTGAAGCTTTCTTAGTTTTCAGTAGAGCAACGCATGAAGTTGTAATTATGTGTTGCAGAGTTTTACTAACTAATAATATCAAACGTTTGATGTGAATTTCAGCAATCTTACAGAACGTGAAATATTCAGATTTTTATTTTTATTTTTTCCCCAGTCCCTGCTGTATGTAAACATGTTTTCTAGGAAGGAGAGCTGCCGTGAAGCACAGAGCAGCTCAGCGGGTCAAAGGTCACATGTCTGAACACAATGACCCAGATGAACCCACCGGTTCAGTTTTCGGCCTCTTCGACTCTGCGAGAAGAGATTCACGCGTGTCTCTGTCAAGGTTTATAATAGTTAACGAAAACGAACGAAATAACGAGAACTAAAATTGAAAAAAACCATTTCGTTAACTGAAATAAATAAAAACGAAAATTAAAAGAAAAAAAATGACAACTAACTGAAACTGTATTGCGTGTTTAGAAAACGAACTAAAACGAACGGAAATTATAGATATAATTCCCTTCGTTTTCGTCTCTACCTGGTTGGATTCATATGATCGATTTATTCCGCTGTGGCAGTTTTACGCCATCTGACACCAGATGGCGGCACCTTACCAGAGACTGCGCCAAACAGCCCGTGACATCACCCAGCAACGCCATGGCGGTTGTAGGAAGAAAGAGGCAAAGTCCCGTATGGGATTTTTTTCAATACGACAACGAAACCAAAAAAAAGCAAATGTCTTGTAGTGGAAAACAGGCTCTGAAAAAATATGCGGCTTGCTTCTCAAGGGGAAAAACCCCGACAAACCTTAAAAGCCATTTAAGAAGCTCGCACAAGGCGGCTAATATCGAGTACGAAAACAAGCTAGCCTCTGTGAGTCCACCGCCACCCGGAGGAGAAGCAACATCCCGCCCAGGTGGCACAGGAAAGGAGAAGGAGGGCTCAACTATTATGGACTGCTTTCATCGACGACCAAATAGCTACTGGTTAGTAAATACCCATGAACACCACAAGCGGGAAGATGCATTGGTTAACATGTTTATAGAGACTGGGATGCCGATACGACTTATATATACTTATATACGACCGATACGATGAACATCTTTGTTGGTTATTTTTAATAACAAAATGTATGGTTACAAATTGTGTCTCACACTGACACACAGACTTTCCTTTTGTAATATATGCACTTATGCACTCATTAAAGGAATAGTTCACCCAAAAGTAAAAAGTCAGTCATTATTAATTCATCCTCATTTTTTAAACTTATCTTTTTATTTTATTTTATTATGTGATAGTCACTCTAACCTTTTTTAATCCGGCACTTGACAAACAACCCTAAGTGTGATAAAACTAAAACTAATACTAAAAAAACTAATAAAAACTAAACTAAAACTAAGCATTTTTGAAAATATAAAAACTAATAAAAACTAGTATACCCACACTAAAAACTAATTAAAACTAACTGAATTGGAGGGGAAAAGGTAAAAATGAAATAAAAACTAAACTATAATGAAAAATCCAAAACTATTATAACCTTGGTCTCTGTTAATAGCAGGAGACTTCACGCACACATTAACAGAGTGCAATTTTAGAAAAAAAAACTAGCTGTACAATTATTACAAAAATTAGTACAATAAAAAAAACGTAAAATTAAAATAAAAACAGTTCTACAAAGATAGGGTTGGTTTTGTAGAAAAAAACATGCATCTGGATTAAAAGAACAGTGTGCTTCTAAGTTGTCTAAACGTCATCCTGAAAGTCTTGTGGATGCTTGATGATGCCTGTGATGTCTTAAATGGAGCTTTGTCTTTTTCTCTCCCTCTTATGGAGCTCCGTTTGGGTCATAATTCAATGAATAAATGAGTCTATTATTATGAAATACAGGTGTTTATTATTATAAAATATTTCCCATTATTATGAAAATGGTTTCATTTTCATAAGAATGAGCTTTTACATAATAATGGATTCGTTTTTCATAAGAATGATTTGTGTGTCAATCACAGCAGAGAGGGCGGAGCCATTTATGTGATTGGCTGCTCTTTCATTCAGGCATAAGCAACAGAACAGTGAATATCGATAGTGGGCGAGAGGTGCAATGTATATACTCCAGGCCAGTAGGTGGCAGAATGCACCTCAGTTCACGGAAAAGTTGACATGGACTAAGAAACGTCAAGGTTTCCCGTAGTTCAGTCCAAGCTGCCATAGCTACGATCGGACTAGGAGCACACCTTGATGACGCCACGGCCGCTGCTAACGGGACCTCACGGCCAAAACTAGTCGATGTCAGAGCGTAGAATGGAGAAGGATCAGCCAATGAGCGTGCAGGTCAACCACTGGTCCCGCCCACTGGCAAAATGTCATTATTATGAAAAAAGCTCATTCTTATGAAAAAGGAAGCAAGAAGCAATTATGTAAAAACTCATTCTTAGATAAAAAGGCCATTCTGAAATAAACTATTATGCATTAAACTAAGATTAAATAATAATAAAAAATATATTTCATAATAATTACATCTTTTAATAATAATATGAAATCTTTCATAATAATACACATATATTTCATAATAATGGGAAATATATTTCAAAATAATAAAAATTTATTTCATAATAATGGATAGGTATTTCATAATAATAAACGCCTGTATTTCATAATAATAGACTCATTTATTCATTGAATTATGACCCAAATGGGGCTCCATACCCTCTAAGCATCACATGGTCTGATCTTGCAAATCGTAAATTTGCCAGCTGCAAAAATTGGCAAACGGCCAAAACATCTGCTGGTATGGAGGTCTGAGCAGTTCATCGAAGGTGGATTATTAGCAGCACCTGGCTGCAGCTTAAATCCTCAGGAAGTTGTAAGGGGGTACTTAGTGTTGCCCATGTGATTTTTTTTTTCATTTGCTTCATTTTTGTTGAATAAATAACGACATACTGGAAAGCGTTGTACGCCTTCACACTGTTGGATTTTGTTTATGGTTTTACGAAACAAACGAACAAACAAAAAACACAGAATGGGGGGGGGGGGGGGGGGCACTAACTTTTTCCATGCTGCATCTCAAAGGAGGTTTCTGAATAACTCATAAAAGCGTCTTTGAGGTATTTTCAGATCTGCACCTCGTCTTCCTCCTTCCTGTTTGACTGTATGTGACGTGAATTTGTCCCCTCTGATGATGATCGCCTGCCCCCCCCCAGCCTGGTCTGAGGCCAGCTGTTAACGAACAAGCTGATAGCAGCTCTGTGTTCAGCGGGTCAGTTTGGATGGAGACGCCTCGTAACTGCCAGATAAAGACGAAGCAGAGCTGCAGGCTGCAGGCTGCAGGACCTGAACGAGGCAGCAGGTGGAGCTCTCTCACCTGAATCTGAATCTTATTATGTTTAAGGGCACATGTGTTTTCTTTCTTTCTTTCATTTTTTTTTGATTGTACCTGAAATATGTGGATGTCTGAGTTGACTGAAAAACACGGAGAAAACACAACTCTGTGACTTTGCTGGAGGGCACTTGAAACTAAAAAAAAAATACGTCCCTCAGTGAGCAGTTCAGGTTCACAGGTGCTGTGACAGAACAGATGCAGATCAGAGTCAGTGCAGCTGCTGTAACGCTGATGAGCGGACACGGGACGACGTCCGGTTTTGGAAAGGCCAGATTTCACCAGCGGGGGTTGTGGTGTTTTAGGCCCGGATTGTTCCGTAACTAGGAATAGAAATGTTCAGGAACCTCTGCAGAGCCGAAACATGTACCTGTGGTAGGAAAGGAGATACCTGTGGTAGGAAAGGTATTCAGAGGAGGAACTGAAAAACCTCTGGGAGGAGGGAACCTTCTCGTCTTCTCGTACGAGTCGTCTCCTTTCATTCAGCACCAGTAACATGCACTTGTGCACGCGTGTCAAAGTTAGGGCACACAACTTCATTTTATCTGGCCTGTGAGAACGTGCAGAGACAATCGTGCACTTATAACTAGAACATTTCTGAGGAAATGTTGACAGGTGTAAGGGTGAGTATTGGCAAGGACATCGCAATACGGTATGTATCATGATACTTGAGTCACGATACGATATTATTACAATATCACGATGTATTGCGATATTCTACCCAGTTAATATCAAAATTAAAAGTAGAGATGAAAAATCAAGTTGCTGTATTTGTTCATAAGATGATATTGATCATTCAGAGGACAAATTGAGTCAAAACTATTTGCTTCAAAACAACCTATTTATTAGGGGTGTGAATCTTTCACTCACTAAATATCAATTGACGGGCTACGATCTGATTCAGGGACGATTCATAAAAAATAGTAAACGATTCGATTCGGTACGTTTCAGTTCGATTCAATAAAAAATTGACAATTTAACCCCAACTACTTATTTTGCTTTATTACTGAGAAGAAAAAGTCAGAGTCTGGAGATTTTTATTTTAATTTAATGATCATATAATTGCCCTAATAAGCAAACCGAGCACTTTAGAAATTGGCAATTTAAATGACACTTGGATGGTCAGTAAATCCTGCCCAGAACCAATCAGAGGTCAGATTGTTCCATTACTCCAGTCAGACCAACGTTCTTCATTCATGTGTACTTGGAGTGTTTGGAGGTTACGTTGCTAAGCGAGACTAGAAGCAGGACCTAGTGATGTCCACGCCGGGGACGAGGCAGACGAGCGTACGTCCACATTTCCTACATTAACCAGTGGTGAGAAGCGCTGTATATTTCATCCTCGTTGTCTGACATGTTGCTAGCCGCTCTCTCAGCTACGTAGCTGACGTCACGACTCTCACAGGTAAAACGTCAACACTGGAGTCTCGTGAGAGTTCACGTGCCCGTTGGCACAACAAAGGCAGGTCTGAGTCACTTGACCTCAGGAAAACCGATTCGCGGCCGTAAAATATGGGACATCGGACCGTTTGTAGTGCATTTTTACCGATCCAGTTCTCCATTGACCGATGCACTCGGATCTCATACGTCACAGACCGATAACCGATTGAAATCGGTTTATCTTTACACCCCTACTATTATTGTTTATTATTAGTTTTTTGCACATTTAAGTATTCACAATGCGTCTAATACATGAATACATGAATTTTCCTAAAAAAAATCGATAGGAGCTGAAAAATCGATATTATATTGGGTGGCCGTAAATCGCGATATATTGCCAAATCAATTTTTTTCTAAACCCCTAGACGGGTACCCAGTGACATTAAAACACTCGAAAAACTAAGATGGCGAGAGCAGCCAGGAGACCGGCGAGCAAGAAGCAACTTTATGAAAAAAGAAGTCACAATTTTGCAAACAGACAAACATCAGAATTTTATAATGAAAAATCATAATTTTTATGCTAAAAAAAATGCACATTTCTACACAGTTCACGATTTGAAAGCAAAGAGTTGCTAATTTTTGGCAAAGTGTCAATTATGTAAAATTTGCTTTAAAAAAATTCACGATTTATAACAAAAAGTTGCAGTTTTATGTCAAAAAGTTGCAATTTTTAAAAAGGTTTGTTAAACAAAAAAAAATTATAATTTTTAAGTTCAAAAGCTGCAGTTTTGTGAAACAGTTTTTTGTAAAGCGTTGATCTTTTGGTTCTTTTTGGCAAATTTAGAACAAAAGGAGTCAATTTTGCAAATTTTTTTTACAAAAAAGAGACATGATATTGTATAAATTTTCCAATTCATAACAAAAATTTCGATTGTTGAATCCCAGATCCAGGAGGAACAATGTTGGTTCTGTCCTGGTCGTGGAACACTGGACCAGCTCTCTTGTGAATACTATGTTTATGTTGTGTTTACTATGTTTATGTTGTTTGCTATTTTAACGTTGCACATTTCGAGTTTTGGAGAAACGCAATTTCAACCCTCTGTGTAATTATGTTACATGTATGGAAATAAACCCGTGAGTCAACGTAAGCGGCTGTATGACTGCGTGTAATGGATCTCAGGAATGCCGGCGGTGCGCCGCACGTTCGTGTCACCGCGTGCCGTTGTTTTGACTCGGAGCCGCGGGCTCACGCCAGCAGCTGGTTCCCGCGTGCGGTCACGCCGTCGTTGGGTGACGCCGGCGGGACGCGCCGCTCCCCTGACGCCGGGTTTCTGCACATTGTTAGCGCCACACGCGCTATGTAACCTCACACTACAAACATGAAGTACAAAGCGGTGGTCTCGGTGTGACAGGTGGTCTTTTACACACAAACATGATATGCATCCGGCGTACTGAGCTTTAGACTGTCATGTTCTATGATAACAGCAGGTGTGAACGCACCCGCAACTCGTTTGAGGACGCATGTAGATCCGGCTTGAGGCAGCCATGAGCCAATATGTGACCATATTTTCTTTAGCGGCGCAAACACAATGCATGATGGGTCACAAGGATGGACCGCTAACATCACTGATGTCTTCTGTGGAGGTGGGGGGAAGCAACAAGCAGCACATGTTGATATGTTGTTGCTGGTTACTGCTGCTTCTTCTTCATCTTCTTCGTCTTCCTTTGCTTCATGTTCTTCATCTTCTTCGTGGTCTTCTTCTTTGTCATTTTCTTTGTCTTCCTCTTCATCCACTAAAGAGAAATAGTGGTTTGTTTTGTTTTTCTTCTTTTTTCCTGGCCAACTAGACATGGTTGAGCACATCGCTGCCTCCTGCAGGTAAAACAAGAATTGGTCTTTTTTTTTTTACGTTCACAGAGGGGGAGTGAGATCACAAGTACGACGGTGTGGAAAGGGATGGGACGGTTACCGTGAAATATTACGCAATAACGATCACCGTTTATGTTTGATTTCATCTCATTATTGTGTTCGATTAGCGGGATCTGTAATATCAGCCTCATTCAAGTCTCACGAGCGATTCGCGACTGTGTCTCACGTGAATATGTAGCTTGTAACATCGGTATCATAACGTTAGCATGGAGGAAAGTGGTGATAGCACGCAGGACATTTACCAACCCACTAAAAGGACAAAATTTGGAGGCTGGGCATATTTTTATTTTTTTTTTTTAAGAATGCAGAGGGACAACTGGTGGAGGACAATTATCCTGTCTGTAGAGGCACTTATTTACATTTTATTTAATTTGTACAATCAACTTGAAGGAGCTAAGGCTAATGCTTCAAGCTACTGAGATGTTTGACCAAGAGTAACCTGGTCGATGCGCTTCGCTAACTCGCATTTCGTAAACCTTACCGTTGCGTGTTGATTAAAAAATGACCGGAACGATGTCCTTCTGATGCAGCTAAAATATTAATTTATTCCATTAAGTGATCCGACAACCATAATGCCGGCAGTTAGCGCCACAGCAGTCAAACAGCTAACCAATAACAGGCAGCTACCTTTATACCTGACCCTCAGGTAACAACACAGCGACACCCACAGACACACAGAGTGAACTACAATTCAGAACAACATATTTGGCTCCTAAACAACTGTTTCTTTATTTGCACATTTGTACGTAATTAAGGTTCAGCTTAAAGTCCAAAGTTTATTTCATTTGAACTTGAACTATAATTTTTGTTCCTGATAACTGTTTGCATATTTTGACCTACTATGGTTGTTAAAGTGTTTATTTAAATTTGCACCAGACAAATAAGCTTTGTTCCTGTTATTTATTTTGTACATTTAAAATAAAACCTCGTTATGTGGCAGTTGTTTGCCCTTTTAATGTGAAAGTTTCATTTTGATAAAATTTTAGCTTCTGATGTTTTAGTTTGACAAGAAAATCACAAGATTTTGTGAAATTATATAAATGTGTGTGTTTTTTGGACATTTTTACAGCAATTAAGAATACCGCGATAATATCGTAAACTGTGATAATTTGGTCACTATAATCGAGATATCAAATTACAAGTTACATCCCTAGTGGAGACGCATGTTGATTCCAGGTGTGTTTCTATGCAAAGGTAAAAGGGCAAGAATCAAATCATCCACCCTGCAGAACCCCAGATGAGGAGAGGGGTGAGCACTCACCAATTTAAAACTGTATCTCTGGGCGCTTCAGGCACTTGGCCAGATAAGAGTCCTACAGCTTTCAGAAGAGTCATTAGCGGCGCCGCAGAGGCTGCAGGATCTTTGATACATTAACCTCTCGAGTCCAAGGCTTATTTTTTTAGGGCTCTGCTCGAAAATTGCATATCCATATTGAAATGAGTATATCTCAGCAACCACACGGTCTATTGGAGAAGTTTTGGTCTCATGGTGAAGGGAATACTTGTGAGAGCTGTTAAACAGAGACATAGGAAGTGTAATGTCATACACACACTTTTAAGTGTGGAATAAGTTAGAAAAATATCTCCCCTTTGGAATAATTTACTCATCCAAACTGCAGGTGAATGCTTCTGTGGGCATCAAGGGACCGCATCATTGACAGCATGCATATGGAGCCCCGTTTGGGTCATAATTCAATATCATGAAATACAGGCGTTTATTATTATGAAATATTTCCCATTATTATGATAATTGTTTCGTTTTTCATAAGAATGAGCTTTTACATAATAATGGATTTGTTTTTCATAAGAATGATTTGTGTGTCAATCACAGCAGAGAGGGCGGAGCCATTTATGTGATTGGCTGCTCTTTCATTCAGTCATAAGCAACAGAACAGTGAATATCGATAGTGGACGAGAGGTGCAATGTATATACTCCAGGCCAGTAGGTGGCAGAATGCACCTCAGTTTACGGTTAAAAGTTGACACCAACTAAGAAACGTAGCGCGAAATGTAGGGAAAACTTGATTATGACGGCAGGGCGACAGGAGAAAGATCCTTTTCTGCCATAGCTACAATCGGACTAGCAGCGCACCTTGATGACGCCACGGCCCGCTGCTAATGGGACCTCACGGCCAAAACTAGTCGATGTCAGAGCGTAGAATGGAGAAGGATCAGCCAATGAGAGCGCAGGTCAACCACTGGTCCCACCCACTGGCAAAATGTCATTATTATGGAAAAGCTCATTCTTAGATTAAAAAAAAACAATTCTGAAATAAACTATTATGCATTAAACTAAGATTAAATAATAATAAACATATATTTCATAATAATGGGAAACATTTCATAATAATGGATACATATTTCATAATAATAAACGCCTGTATTTTTATAATAATAGACTCATTTATTCATTGAATTATGACCCAAACGGGGCTCCATACATGCAGTGTTCAGAGCGATGCACAAATACAAACACACTCATTACCAGAATGGTAATAAACTACACTGGCAAAGAAAATGGATAAATATATATAACACTTCAGAAGATTTAGGTTATCAGTTAATAAGTTTGAAAATAACACTCAGCTCTTATGGTGCTCCATATAAACTTTATAGAATGGGCCGGCTTCCAAACCCTTAAAGCTGCTGTGTGGGAACAGCTGTACATATGTCCTGGGAGTGTGCCACAGTAAAATATCTACGGATTTATGTTTGTATTATAGGCAAAATTCTCCAGACAGCTATCCCAGATCCATGCTCGTGCTTGTTTAATGATATTACAGGAGAAGCCTTTTTTTTTTTTTTTTGTGGCTTCATTGCAACAAAAAAAGTTTCAGAACACTGGATTACTAGGGATTTAAAAGATTAAAAAAAAAAAAACATTGGTTCATGAATGTAGTTAATACAGTCAGTCTGAAGTGCTCAACCATCAGATTTAACCAGAAGAAGCTCCGAACTGTTGCTAAATGGGCAAATGTTGTTGTTACACTTAATGAGCTCCTCAAAAGACCATAACTTACTATACTTCACTGTAACTAGTTTTTGCTTTCAATTATTCGAATTTCTCCTTGTCAGATGTGGTGTGTACACACTTTTTCTCCGGTCTTGACTTTATTTTTTGATATGATGACAGTCAGTGTTTTGTCTTGTTTTTTGTATCTTTTTCTTTCTAAAAACTTACAATGAAAAGTCAGTCACAAAAAAAAAGTAGGCACGGTTAGACCTTCCTTAGACTTGTGATCGGCTCAGTCAGGATGGCTCTTAATACCAGGTCTAAACAGACCTTAGACCTGTCCGTTTGTGATTGGATCGCTCAGGACGGCTGTTAATACCAGGTCTAAACAGGCCTTAGACCTTCCTTAGACTTGTGATCGGCTCACTCAGGATAGTTGTTAACACCAGGTCTAAAAAGGCCTTAGACCTGTCCACTTGTGATCAGATCGCTCAGGACAGCCGTTAACACCAGGTCTAAACCAGCCTTAGACCTGTCCACTTATGATCGGATCACTCAGGACGGCCGTTAATACCAGGTGTAAACAGGCCTTAGACCTGTCCACTTATGATCAGATCGCTCAGGACGGCTGTTAATACCAGGTCTAAACAGGCCTTAGACCTTCCTTAGACTTGTGATCGGCTCACTCAGGATAGTTGTTAACACCAGGTCTAAAAAGGCCTTAGACCTGTCCACTTGTGATCAGATCGCTCAGGACAGCCGTTAACACCAGGTCTAAACCAGCCTTAGACCTGTCCACTTATGATCGGATCACTCAGGACGGCCGTTAATACCAGGTCTAAAAAGGCCTTAGACCTGTCCACTTGTGATCAGCTCGCTCAGGACAGCTGTTAACACCAGGTCTAAACCAGCCTTAGACCTGTCCACTTATGATCGGATCACTCAGGACGGCCGTTAATACCAGGTGTAAACAGGCCTTAGACCTGTCCACTTATGATCGGATCACTCAGGACAGCTGTTAATACCAGGTCTAAACAGGCCTTGGACCTGTCCGCTTATGATTGGATCACTCAGGACAGCTGTTAATACCAGGTCTAAACAGGCCTTGGACCTGTCCGCTTATGATTGGATCACTCAGGACGGCTGTTAATACCAGGTGTAAACAGGCCTTAGACCTGTCCACTTATGATCGGATCACTCAGGACAGCTGTTAATACCAGGTCTAAACAGGCCTTGGACCTGTCCGCTTATGATTGGATCACTCAGGACAGCTGTTAACACCAGGTCTAAACAGGCCTTAGACCTGTCCACTTGTGATGGATCACTCAGGAGGGCTGTTAATACCAGGTCTAAACAGGACTTAGACCTGTCCGCTTGTGATCAGCTCACTCAGGACGGCTTTTAATACCAGGTCTAAACAGGCCTTAGACCTGTCCCCTTGTGATCAGCTCGCTCAGGACAGCTGTTAATGCCAGGTCTAAACAGGCCTTGGACCTGTCCACTTATGATCAGCTCACTCAGAACGGCTGTTAATACCAGGTCTAAACACAGCCTATGAAAGAAGGAGAGTTTAAAGTTTAATGCCGACAGTGTCAGCCACTAAGATTTTCAGTCTGAACAGAGGCTACCCAGGTTCCCCATATGAGGCAAACTATAAGCTACATCACGTAAAAACATTTTTCATTATTGCAGAAAATACACTGAAACAAGTCAAATGCATCAACGGTTTTCTGTTGAAGGTTTTGCCGTCTGTCCCTCTGCCTCTCGTCTCTGCTCTGTCTCTTCAGATGTGAGAGCACAGTTCAGCTCCAGCGGCTCCCCAACTCTGACGGCTACTGCCTCATCCTCCCCCCCAACTTGAAGTCGGCCATCGCCGCCGTGACGTACATGGCCGAGCAGCTGAAGAGGCAGGACACGGACGATACAGTGAGTGTCGGGCGGCTTGTTATCCGGGCTGACTGCAGGTCCGGAGCACACCGTGTTCCTGACATGCCCCCGTGTTGTTCATGTGTCACTGGATTTAGCACAGCGCTGACTCAGAGCTTACAGGAAGTATGTTGTGTGTATGTGTGTGTGTGTGTGTGTGTGTGCCTTCCAGATGACAGGAGACTGGCAGTTCATCGCCTTGGTTGTAGACCGTCTCTTCTTGTGGTTGTTTGTCATCATCACCACCCTGGGAACCCTGGCCATGTTCCTGGATGCCAGCTTCAATTACACACCTGACAACCCCTTCCCATAGAGGACCATGTTCTGCACACACACACACACACACACACACAACCAGAGCTTGATATATTGTGTGCTTGTCATTTCACTATGATCACCAGATGTGACTTTTCCATGATCAACTATTCCATGTGGTCAGCTTCTGAATTCTTCTGTCAGGTCAGCTTTACATAACGTGTAGCGAGCCCACATTACTTTTGTTTAAACAATGTCATTATTTGTCGAATGTGTGTATGTCGCCTGATAAAGACGTAAAGATGTACTGTGCTTTATAGAAAAAAGCAGGACCCTCTGTAGCCCTCTGTGACAGGATAGTGGTGGCTGTAGTGCAGATGTTTGGCCAGTAGAGGGCAGTGATGCAAATCAGAAAGATTAGCTTTTAAGGAAGGAACCTAAGTTGTTTTTTTGTTGTTGTTGTTTTTTAACAGCTGTAGAACATTTGTATGCATCTCCCAAACATAAATCAAACCATAATGTAGGAAAATAAACATATATAAAATAAAGACGTGTGTTGTGCAACCCCTGTCTACGGTGAATGCAAGAATAACCGCTGCAGCTAAGAAGGAAACAAACACAGTTTTTAAAGGGAACAAACTGTTGTTCTTTTGCTTTCATTCGCTTTTTTTTAACAAGCAGTTTTGTGTTTTGCACGTGACATCTGAAAGGTGAAGAAAGAAAGCCTGTGGCGGCAAAGCACAGACGTGCACCGTGCTAGCTTAATCTCTTACTGTGGTTGCTATTGTTCCCACCATTTCTGATTTTGGTGGACTGAGTCATGAGTTATTCTCTCATTCCAGCAATCTTTGGTCTGTTACAGCTTCAAAGCCTCTCAGTCTTCGGCTTGTTAGTTTCAGAGTAAACTAGCGTCATCCAGTCGTCACGCGTGAAGCGGAGAGTTGAAGCTGTGTTGAATGCGGTCCGTTTGTTGAGCTGGTGTTTCAGTTGCTTAAAGTTAGCACAAACTGACGTCTTTGATAGCATTCAACGTGCAGTTCCTTGACCGACCACAAGGGGCTGGCAACAAAAACGAAACCATTTCCACTGATTCCCCCCCTCAACATGTTAAAATGTTACAACCTTACAGCAGAAATAAACATATTTGCAGCCTCTTCCAAAAGCAGTTTCAGTCTCTTTCACTATATTTGACATCCAGGACGACTGTACGGGGGTGAATTTGATTTTTGCCTTATCAGGTAAAATCATGCAAAGCTGCACATTTGTCGAAAAATTGGGGAAATGGTTTATTTTGGGTGGCAGCTGCATTGTGTGGTGTCAAATGGCTGTTTTAGCCACTTAGCACTTAGCTGTGAATGGTCTCGGGGGCAAAGCTTAGCTGAGCAGGAGGAAGGCTGCTAGCCGGGGCTAACGAGGACAGCCTTGAGCTCGCTCTTTAGCCCTGGCAGCAGTCAACTCCTCCCGTCGAGACACTTTCCAGGTTGACTAACCCGACCACTAGCCAACGGTTGGCTAGCTACTACCATCCTCTGGACCTCCTCTGGGTTCGAACTCCAGTCGAGGACTAAGGGGACTTGGATGAGGGATGACGCTTGGCTACACCAGCGGAGGAGGGTCCCAGCAGAGCTCGGTCAGAACCGGTTTGCAGTGTAAAATGACTACAGTCGGACATAGAGGTCTTCGGAACAACCCGACAACCTGAAAACCCGAGGTTCTGACCCGACCCGAAACAGGTCTCGGGTCCATTCAGTAGACATGACTCTGGGTTCAAGTCTGAATCGGTACAGTTAGTCTTGGGTTCGGTCGGTGCTCTCTGACAGGCTGGGTCCACGTTTACTCAAGAGAGTTAAAGATATTGGCGGTGGCAGCCAATGTCAGGACTCGGGGCAGTTAAATTAATTATTAATTAACGTGGCGTGTTTATCATGAAACAACCGTGTTATTAGCGGTTTGCCTGGCAGCTGTAAAGCACAACGGATCACCAACATGACAACGCTGGATGAGAGAACATATTCACGACACGTCCTGACCGCTGTAGGCTAATAGCATTAGCAGTAGCTACAAATAGCATATGTATCCACAAAGAAAATAACATGTATTTATTGTTGTTTACATCACGTAGCCTATGTAGCAACTGAACCGGGTAGAAGAAGACAACTTTAGGTAAGAAAATCAAGTTTTATTCAACGCTAGACAACTTTTAACATGAGCAACTCGGTTCGGTTCGTGGTCGAAAACTAAAGACTTGGGTTGGGTCGGTTCCGGGTCCAAATATTGCGGGTCCATTTGGGTTCAGGTCAATGAAAGTGGACCTGTGAAGACCTCTCGTCGGACAGAAATAGCAAATTAAGCTAACAGACTGTGAAGATAAATATTGCAACACAGAATAACCATAGAAATAAAAGCACATAAACACAGTCTCAGATGCAAAATGTACCAAAAAGAACCAAAACAGAAACTGCATTGCCAGAAAAAAAAACAAACAGATGGTCACGCTGAAGAAAACAACAAGAACCAGGATGTCTGGATTAAATCTCAGCACGTTTTCCCTCGTTATCAACTCTTCTCTTCTCTGACTTGCTGCTGATTGGCTGATCGGCTGATTAGTTTGTCCTCCACCCCGCAGTCAGGTCGCAGGTCACCGATGTGCAACGTGGAGCCACAGAGTCCGCGACCGTACAGACTGTCCAAATGTGTCGCAGCCCCGCACGTAAAACCTCCCAGGGTTGTTTTGCAGGAACGGATGAAGAGAACGAGCATGCAGGAGCAAAAACACAATCCCTCGGTCCCGTGGAGAAGACAGAGGACATGGAGAGGGCAGGCGCCATCCCCCTCATTTGCACACTCGGAGCCTTTCAGAGAAAAGCCGTGGGCCCGGTGTGTTTTATTGCTAATGCCTCAGTGACTTCCAAGGGCACTTACAGGACTTCAGTCATTGAATTTGCGCTGCACTTGCTCACTTCAGACCCACAGGAGGCCTCGGAAAAAAGGGAGGGAGAGCCCCTGAGAGAATGCTGTTAGCGCTCCTCTTTGGGCTGATTTAGCTGTTTTTCCCTTTCACCTCCCTTTGAATGTTGAGCAACGGCTAACCCAGCAAGACAAATGTGTGATTACGCTTTAAAGAAAAAAAAAAAAGAAAAAGAAGTGAGTAGTAAAAGGGCAAAGAGGACTCAGAGCAGGAGGGAGGGGTGTTCTTTTTGTTTTCTTTGCAGTCCGTGACTTGTGTGGAGACGGAGCCAAGAGAGCATCATATAAATCAGGTGTCCAGTAGCAACGGCGCCGGTAGCCCCGACAGTGACGCCTGACCTTCTACCTGCTCCTCTTCAGTTTTGTATTTTGCTTCAACCTTTCTTTAACTTTAGGGGGTTTTCTTGATAATCCCTCATTCCTTTCCCACTTATCCAAACCCCAAACCACCTTCCTCATCCTCATCCTCATCATCAGCCTCTAGTTCAAAGAGAAGCAGATTCCTCCCCGGTAACAATGGGCCGTTTGTTGGCCTCACCAGCCAAAGGCTTCAGCCCTGTTACGCAAGTCTGGGTACAGTCGAAGGGAAAAGAGTTATAGTGAGAGAAGAGGTGGTTGAAAGTGAACCGAAAGGGCAAGAATGCGAATGATTGAAGGGTCAGTGCGAGGCGGAGGGGGCGGGGGGAGGAAAGGGAAGTGGGTAATGAAGCCGTACGAGCATATCTGGCGAAGCCTCATTACACCTTGAGTAATCCAGTCGGTAGGTGAGCACATTCCCATTAACCTGGCGGTGGGGGTAATGTTCTTCAGGCTTATGGGTTATTACTTCCTCTCCCTTTGCTCCGGGACTATTGTTAGCCTCAGCGTGACCTCGTAAATGGACAAGGCTTGGTATTGTCTCTTGTTTCGTCCCTGTTCACTGCAGTAGGCGGCTACTACTGGGGTCTTAACTGACTTACATATTGTGTAGTATTATTAATTAACCGCAGGCGTGACACTATATTGCTATTTATCTTTAAAGTTGTGAACACAAAATACGTTGCCTTGCAAAAAGCATCCAGTTGTGTGACATTTCTCCGATTTTCTTTCCTCATAACTTGGATTTAAAATGACTTTTGAAGGGAGCGTTGTAGAGTTTGACCTGTGCAACATGCCTACTGCTTTGAGAACGTAGCTGTGAAACATTCACGACATCGGACCAAATCAAATGAAAACATGACCATGCATAACTGACAAAGGCAAGTGGGTTTTGGCTAGAAGACAACGAAACATTAAAAGTTTCGTTCTTGAACCATTCAAGCGAGGCTTTACTTGTGTGTTTCAGGAGGTCGTTATCCATCCCGGTCTTAGATCTCTGGAAGACTGATTAAACAGGTTTTCCTCAAGGATTTACCCATATTTATCACCACCCTTCAGTTCACACGTGATTCCAATGACTAACATCCCAACAGCATGATGCGACCACTGCCGTGCTTCACTGTGAGGACGGTGCTCTCTGAATAAAGTTGAATGGCGTTGGGTTTGTGCCATGTGTGCAACTAGTGGTCTGTTACTCGGTGGTCAAAAGTTCAGGGCTGGGCAAGTTGACGCGTTATTATCGCGTTAACACATTAATTTATTAACGCCGACATTTATTTTATTGCGCGTTAACACATGTTGCTCACATGCTTTTGTTTTGAAAAGTCTGTTATTGGCTGCTGCAGAACTGGAAAACATTTAGCAGGTAAACATGCAAAAAAGCGAAAACAGACATGGAGAACGGTAAAAATCTGTAAACTTTACAGTTCAGGTAGCAACTCAGGTAGCAATATTAACAATTCTGTCTGAAAACAAAATTCTGGACTGCAACAAAACTTTGGCGTCATTCCTCCATGTTCCATCAGATCTGCTCCATGTGTTCACTGTCCTGCTGTTCTCTAGCTGGTTACTGCAGTGCGGCTCCATCTAGTGGCACAGATGTGTAATGACAACAGGAAGTCCAGTCCTCCATTATAAAACTAAATTCAGTCCTGTGGCCCGTTTTTTTAATTTCGTATTTTTGATCCAAGTCTAAAATTGAAATATTAAAAAAACAGGATTTTTTTTTTTTCGTTTTTTTTTTTTTTCGAAAAACATAATAAAATGTCACTTTTTTATTTATTTATTTTTTGATTGATACACGGATTGGTAAAGTTACTGAACTTTAACATGGACATTTTCATTTTAAAGTTCTCCCAGACGGAGGATTCAATAGAAACAAGGTTATTTGTAACAACTGACAAGTTGAACTCCCCGTTAAAAGTTTCTGCTGTTACCTCAGAAATTACCTGTTTTAATGTTCTGATTGTGCTGAGACACAATCATTTTGTTGGATTTTGTTTGTAGACTTTTTATATTTAAATATTTTTCATAAAAACAGGATGACATTAATGCCCTGGCAGTGGCAATAAGCTTTATTTTATTTGACATTTTTTAAGATGAGATTTACACTAAATATGTGTTACTGACAAGTGCTGATGTTAAAAGTGTTTGAACAACAAATGTTATGACACTTTAGTTCATATGGCAGCAGAACATTTAAATAAATGTGACCTTTACACTACTTTTGAATACATTATTTGATTTTGCGTATACAATGCGATTAATCGTGATTAATCAGGAAAGTAATGCGAAGTAAGGCTAAAAGCAGTGCTCTGAGCTGACTCTGCTATTTCTGCTGTGGGAACTTTATGGCTCCTTCGGGGTTACCTTTGGCTTCTTTAGTTGGCTTTCTAATTAATATCCTTCTTGCATGCTCCATTAGTTTTAGTTGCATAGGAGGAAATAAAATGGCTCATTATGAGGATGGTGCTCTTGATATTATCAACATGTTGCTAAGCGTGGTACCTGTATTCCAGATGACGAAGAGATTCTTCAGGCCAGTTTGTAAAAGTACAAAGCATGATGCGATATACACCTTCAGTACAAAAAAACCCTGCTAATATAACACCAAGAAGGTAAGAGAACATCATTAAAAAGACGAGAATGCATAAAGCCCCAGAAAACTGGAACTATGACCAACCTGGGACACTACCTGCACAAGGTGGAATATCCGGCAAGAGCACAACGGCCTGTTTGAATTAAGTCATACCTCTGATGTTTTGCTGTTATAAATCATATGACGGTGCAAACCCCCACTTCATTCATAAAATCCCAAATCATAGTTACCTTCTTCACAGTTCTGCAGTCGTCCACTGCTTATGGGCAGTGTTGTACCTGAACGTGTTCATTGAACGAAAGTTCACGAACTAGTTCATATTTTTCGTGAACGTGAACTGAGCGCGCTCTCTTTCTGCTTCACCAGCGGGGGGCGTGAACGAATTCATTTGGGCAGTTGTGAACGACGCTCTTTCAAAGTTCACGCACGGTCAAAACCGTTCCAGGTTTCCAGCGAACCCCATTTAAAATCCACCACAAACGAGCCTGATATGTATCTGAGGAAACCAATCAAACATGGCAACACGGCTGTCGCTGCTGTCACGCTAACAATTACGTCATCAAACGTTTAAAACAAGCAGGAAGATGAAAGCTGCAGTTATCCAGAGCTGGAGGAGACCCCCGACTGCTGGGGGGGACTGAAATATTGAAATGGGGGAATAAAAACATTTGCACCTTAAGTACCTGTTTTTGTCTGATAATAAAGACCATTTGGCAGCAAGTTTTTCCTCATATTTTTAATCTACTGTAGAGCAGTGATTCTCAAAGTGTGGGCCGCGGCCCCCTGGTGGGCCGTCATGGTACTGCAGGTGGGCCGTGAGAGGTCATTAAAATTAAACAAATGTGTTTTAAATCTAATTAATGTTTTTAATTACTGTAAAATATTCATGACATTATTAAAAAAATCATTAAGAAGTAATAAAACAAACCAGTTAAGTGTTATTCTACTGTCATCTTAACTTAATATGACAAGTGTCACCTTATTTGTTGACCCCTTACATTAATATCAGATCATGGTTCCTGGTCCTGTATGTTAATTACAGTTGTGATTAAAGGTTTCGGTGGGCTGTGGAGATTTTTCAGATTTCAAACTGGTCCTTGGTATTCTAAAGTTTGGGAATGGCTGCTGTAGAGAGAAACTGAAACTGAAATGACAGTTTTACATGGACTGTCCCTTCATTGCTAATGTGAACCCTGGTTGGATAAAGATTCAGAATTGGACCAATAGTTTTTAACAGATAAAATGGATAAAATAATTGCCGTTTGTGGTGGGGTAGTATATGGGTAGTGGTAATCATTTTGACAAATAATTGCTCGCAGCAACATTAAAAAAGAATTAAAAAAAATTAACTAAAAATGAACTATTTAGTTCATTTTTTGAAATGATGAACTGAACTAGTTCATTTTAATTTCTATTAACGATGAATTTAACTAGTTCATGTAGAAAGTGAATGGATATGCAAATGTCCAAACTGGCCACCACCTAACTACACTGGGCGACAGCTGTGATACACCAGTCTCACCTGTCACCATCATAAATCACACACAGACTTTAGTTGAAGCATTATTATTGTCTATCAGTATGTGGAACACTTTTGTGTACACATTTTTGTTAAACACAGTCATGGAAAAAATGATTAGACCACCCTTGTTTTCTTCAGTTTCTTGTTCATTTTAATGCCTGGTACTAAAGGTACATTTGTTTGGACAAACATAACGATAACCACAAAGATTGCTCATAAGAGTTTTATTTAAGAGCTGATATCTTACCATTTTCCATGGTTTTCTTGATTATAACCTAAATCACTTAAGTTTTTACATCAATAGCTATGGCGTTGTACTGCCAAAAACACTGCTTTTATGCATTCAGTGTTTTCTTTTCTGTCTGTTTTAGTCACATGATGACGTTTAGTGGTACCAGGTATTAAAATGAACAAGAAAGTGAAGAAAAAATGGTGGTCTAATAATTTTTTCCATGACAAACAAGGAGGGGAAAATGTCATCAATTGAATTCTTAACACTTCTATAAATACTGATATACATTTTAACTATTATTTTGAAGACCCCCATCAAAAAAAACAAATTAACTCATATTTAGTCTGATAGGTCCTGAAACATCGTATTGGACCACGTGTTCTGCTCTTAGATCATTTAAAGCAGCCACAGAGCAGCCTCTCCAGAAAAAGAAAAAAAAACTCCAGAGGAAGGACAACCTGTTGCCTCTCTGGAAACACTGGGAGCTCTTCCCAGCATTCACATCAGCGGGCGCGATCATCACACACCCACTTCACACCAGCGCGCGCTTCTTGGATGCTCCGTCCTCGTCCTCAGACCTCTGAACGCAACTCTGGTGACACGCACGCTGTGCCCCTCACAGCTTTGATTACAGCTTGATAAAAGCTGCCTGGATACTTCTTAAACTTTATTTTTTAATTATCTGGATCGTTTGGGAGCATGGCCAACTCCGGCGTCCAGCTGCTGGGCTTCTTCCTGTCGCTCATCGGTATCGTGGGTCTGATCATCGGGACGGTTCTGCCGCAGTGGAAGATGTCCGCCTACATCGGGGACAACATCATCACGGCCGTGGCCATGTACCAGGGCCTGTGGATGTCCTGCGCCTTCCAGAGCACCGGACAGCTGCAGTGCAAGATCTACGACTCCATCCTGCAGCTGGACAGTAAGTGGCGCAGGCGCAGGCGCATGGCGCACCCGCGGCTCCGCGGCGCGCGTTTGTCCGGGATTGCGCGTCAGAAGGCAGTTTTGACATTTCAAACATGCTGTATAAAGATTTTTTTAAATATTTTTTCCATTCATAGTGGTCACGGTGTCTCTCATCTGTCGTCTCCCACCCGTGCACGCGCACATCCAGCAGATGCGTCATTATCCAGGCATTAACTCCGTCAGGCTGTGGTTGCCCAGCTGTGTTACATTTGACAAGAGGTTAATGAGTCAACAGATATTAGAATATAAATCCAGCTGAATCACCTGTTGCAGGTGTGAAAACAGATGCAGGTGTAGCTGAGGTGACACCTGAAGCCACAACTAAACTCATTTAACGGCTGAATCAGTCCTTACCGTGATGAACTGTGATCTGTGATCGTGGTTTTCCACATGCAGAAGTCCTCACCTGCTGCACAGCGGCGTTTAAAAGACTTTCTTCTAATTTTCTATTTTTATTTTTCTGGTGTATTTTCTGGTGTTTTCTGGCAAACGAGCTGCATGATTTAAAAAAAAAAAAAAAAAAACGTCCTAACTGATGGAAGTCAAAGCTGGAAGCTCCTTCTTCCCTGTGAGCTCAGGTGTTGGATCGTAACACTAAACCGCAGATAAAAGTTTACATCAATGTTTATCTTTAGTGCTTTACAGTTCGGCTCCGTAGAGATTTTATCGATTCTGCGATATATAATCGATATTTTATTTCCCCAGAGAGTATCGATTTTTCAGCCGTGGGTATCGATATTCTAAGCTTCTTTCAAAACCCCCGTGTCCCACCTTTAAAAGCTTGCAAGCAACAATTTGCTCTGTTTAAATAAATGAAACTATTTTTCTCAACAAATCTTTTACTCATTTTGTCCAACATTACCAAGCTGCCTGTCAGCCATATAATGTGTAATTGATGCTTTCAGTTCAATTAATTCAAACAAAGTCATTGGAACACTCACAAGATGTCACCAAAATCACTTTGTCCCTTTAAAGTCTTTCAGAAATGATGTAAATGTATTGTAAGATGAATATCGATATATATCGTATCGTGAGCCGAATATCGTGTATCGTATCGTGATATTAGTGTATCGCTACAGCCCTAGTACAGATGCTGTTGGATTTCTTTATCCTTCTTCAATCCTGCCAGGATTTTTATTTTATTTTTTTAACAGCTGATGCTCAACTGTTAAAACTTAACAGATAAACACATAACAGAAACGGCTCACTGGAAGCTTTTATCTGCCTTTACTGTGAAGTCAAATGTGTTTCTCCTCATCAACCATGAGTCCAGTTAGAGCAGAGGATTCTGGGAGCTTTGACCTGTTTAACGTGAAGGAGTTCTGGTTCTTAACAGGCGTGTGAACGTTGCTTTAGCTCCACTATCAGTCTGAATTTTTTCTTAGTTTTTCCTAAACTCTGATCAAGTATGTAATTTGAGTTCTCTGAGTTGTTTTTGTTAGGTTTGGAAGGTTATGTGTAAAAATGTGTAAAATTGATAAAATGCCCATGGTTGGGATTTAAAACAGATATATAACCACAGATCTACGCAGGAAGTCGTTCCTGTTGTTTCTGAGACTAAAACGCCTCCGCTACTCGTTTTATTGATCGATAACTGATCTGTGACCTGTAGTTCGTCACTGCGTGACCACAGTTTTCTTGACCAGACACAGTAAAGAAATATCCATCACTCCAGCGACAGCTGGAATAATCCCAGTCACATCCTCACAGCCGTAACGCTGCTCTCTCCTTCCAAACTGCTCCAAACGTTCACGTTTAAAACGTAGCATCCATGTATGCTACATCTGAACGTGACTGGCGGCCTGTTTCTCATTGGCTGGACCGGTGACGAATAAAACGTGGTACAATCTGACCAATCAATTTAACCCACAGCTGATGACATCACAGAGGCTACCCCAGCACCGCGAAATCCTGCTGCTTTTATCCACTAGGTGGCAGTAACGCGTTGGATCGTCATGTCATTCGCCGCGGTACTCAGGTAGCTTTTTTCCCCAATGAAAGTTCTCCGTTTACACCTTAAACTGACGTAGATATCACCCTGTATGGTTACATTTAGAGTAGAGGTCTTCGGAATAACCCGAAAACCTGAGGTTCCGACCCGACCCGAATCGGGTCTCGGGTCCATTCAAAAGACTTGAGTCTGGGGTTCGGGTCTGAATCGGTACTTAGTTTCAGGTCCGGTCGGTGCTCTCTGACAGGCTGGGTCTGCGTTTACTCCAGAGAGGTAAAGATATTAGCGGTGGCAGCTAATGTCAGGACTCGGGGCAGTTAAATTAATTATTAATTAACGTGTTTGTCATGAAACAATCATGTTTCCATAGCGTGTTATTAGCGGTTTACCCAGCAGCTGTAAAGCACAACGGATCACCAACATGACAACGCTGGATGAGAGAACATACTTACAACACGTCCTGACCGGTGTAGGATATTAGCGTTAGCAGTTGCTACCAATAGCATCTGTATCCACAAAGAAAATAACGACGTGGATTTATTGTTGTTTACATCACGTAGCCTATGTAGCAACTGAACCGGGTAGAAGAAGACAACTTTAGGTAAGAAAATCAAGTTTTATTCAACGCTAGACAACTTTAACATGAGCCATTCAGGTTCGGACCCCTGGACTTATGATAAAAACTCGGGTCGGGTCAGTTTCGGGTCGAATTTTCACGGGAAAGTGGACCCGTGAAGCCCTCTAATTTAGACTGATGACAAGCTGTTGACCAACAGGTTGTTTTATAGCATCATCATGTGTTTATCAGTCTCTGTTGTCTCCATCTTCAATGTATCCCTGCAATTAAACCAGATGTGCCCTTTTATAAACCTGCGAATCGAGTAGAAGTAACCAGAACAGCGTAACGAAGCACTAAACCAGGATACTGAACAAGCGGATCTTCATTTCCTGAATAATCCATCTGTGTCTCTTTTATAGTCTGTTTTTTTTCTATCCTCTGCTTTCTATCTCCACCCATCCATCTCTCTCTGCAGAGAGGTTTTTGTTTGTTAGGGCAGGGCAGAGATGGCCTAAACTGGCACAGACTGGTTCTAGGTGGACGGGGTGGGGGGGGGGGGGACAAAGAGAGGCGTCACCCTGTGATAGGTTTATTGGGTTGGGGGGGGGTGACAGATGAGAACCCTCCCCTGACTAGATCTGGTTTCTTCTGTATCCCGTGGTTTCCTCTCCTTTCCTCTGTACATCCACACTTTACCGTGTTGAGCTGCATTCCCACATACCAGAAAACAAAAGGCCGTCTGTTCGTTGCATCCCAGGAAAAAAAAAAAAAAAAAACAAAAAAAAACACCACCCTGCAGACCCTTCCTGTGGTCTTCTCAGCCCATGAATCATGTTTTCTTGTTTCCTTCCCCCTCACCGCCCCAGGTTCGCTCCAGGCCACTCGCGCCCTGATGATAGTTGGCATCATCGTGTCAATCACCGGCCTGGGCGTGGCCTGCATGGGCATGAAGTGCACCACCTGTGGAGGAAGCGACAGGCTGCGGAAGTCCCGCATCGCCATGACGGGCGGCATCATCCTGCTGGTGGGAGGTGAGCAGGTCAACCTCACAACAAACTTTTACCTAAAAGCAACTCGTCTGGTTAACTGAAATGAACCAACACGCTTCTCTGACCTGCTCACGCGTGTTCACTGTGAGGAGATGATAAAAAATAATCTAATTAGTCTGCAGCAGCTCTAATGCACCTGTTACTGATTTAGTTTTACACCAAAGTTACGTGTGCAGTCAAGCAGGCTCCATGGAACATGATAGTAAGTTCAAGTGCATGCTTTTTTTGTTTTGTTTTTGCAGCTGTAACAGGAAAAAAGTCACTTTAGTATCGCCAGATTTTACCAGTTACACCACAGGTGTCCAACTGATCCATCAAAGGGTCAGTTAGTCAATCAACTAGTTGTCTTCACTGGAGGTCTGAACCAGTTCAGTTGGTTTAATGAAACAAGTCAGCTGTGGTTCTGCTGGTTGGAACAGAAACCTGCACCCACATGACCCTTTAATGGATCAGTTTGACACACCTGAGTTACACTAACGTAGCCAGAGGAGGACAGAAGGTGCAGAGAACAGGAGGATGTTCGCCACAAGATGGCGCTATTGTCCCAGGTGTCAGGTTCTCTTTGCCTTACAGACCCAGAGGTGTTTTTTTCTATTAGATAACACCTCGTGATTGTACACAATAAATGCACTTTCAGGCACTTTAGCCTTGGTTTCATGTCTGTTACTGGTTGTCCTCGTCCATATTTTACTTCTTCATCATTGGCTAATTCTACAGAAGGTTTTAGATCACAGGTGTCAAACACAAGGCCCGCGGGCCAAATGTGGCCCGCCACGTCATTTTATGAGCTTGTACATTATTGGCTTAAATTTCAAACCAATATTCTAAGCCTTAAAATAAGCTTACACCGCTTTAAAGCGCACATGGACAATAAACTACATCTCCCACAATGCATTTTGTCGTCACCCACAAACGATAAGGGTATCTCACTATAAGTAAGACATCAAGACGATTTTCAGAAATGATGAACTTCAGAAAAGCGTCTACAAACTAACCTCGACATGTCCAGGAAAAGAGAAATGATGCACGTCGGCATTTTGATAGCAAACATGGAGCTAAGTATGCTAAATTTAGCCCACAAGAAAAACAAAGAATCGCTTCCACTTCTAACCATCACCTGTGCGAGAGCAGGTTTACAACCACAAACCCTGAGTTCAATATAATAATGAGTTAAAGGAGCCGTATGTAAGAGATCTAATAAAACGAATCATAAAATGACCCCGATATGTCAACAGACATTTAAAAATCATGTTCATTTCAAATACTTATGTCACTGACAACAGCACTCAAGCCAGGATATTCCCGTTTAAAAAGAGGAGTTGCAGCCCTCAACTGATGTTGATGTTGTCATTTTTTGTTTTGGCCTGAAGCGCCACCCTCCACCTATCTCCCAATCACGAAGTCAGTAGTGTTTCTGCATCCGGGTTGCCAGCTCGGCTCTAATTATCGCAGCAGCCGCTACGAACGTGTTGGATGAAAAAATGTCTAGCTTTCCAAAACCTAAAAGACCTCGTTATGAATCCGAGTTACGTCGTGACAAGGTCCGAAATAAAACAAGGATTTGTATAGGAGATGCTTTTGATAGATGGAGACGGCTGAAAGCGGAGAAGAATTTGAAGTCAGACGCCAACGTTGCTGATTTTCTCCTGGACAGGTAAGATTCATAGCTAAATGTTTGGCTAACGCTAATTTACTTGGACAAGGTAACAGTGGTATACAGTGGTACCTCTACTTACGAACGCCTCTACATACGAAACTTTCAGGTTACGAAACGCCTCAACGGGAAAATATTTCCTCTAGTAACGAAAGATCAAAGAAAGAAAAGATCTTCATAAAGCATTAAATATAATTAACAGAAAATAAACTTACTGTGTAGGACTCGTCGCTTGCCATGACAGCCTACGTTCCTGCTGCATTCTGTAGCCGACCTGGCAACCTATGGTCGGGGAGGAGGGGGAGGGTACACGCCGCTCAATAGTAATTTGAAAGTGACTGCAGTACCAGTTTTGGCCATAATCTTACAAACGGCTCCTTTAAATATTTGAAACTTAAATACATAATAAATACAGAAACTGTTATTTAACAATATAATAAGGTGTAGTTTAATTTTTTTTTGATTTACATTGCATTTTGTTACATTCATGCTGTCAATCTGGCCCTTCGAGGGCAACCATGATGCTGATGTGGCCCTCAGTGGAAATGAGTCTGACACCCCTGGTTTAAATGACAAAAAAAACCTAAAACCATCTCCTCACGGTGCCACTTGATAGTTCAGGGAATCAACAAATTCCCCACCATCGGTACTGAGACATTTTACTGAGAAAAAAACAAATCTATACACAAGTCAGCTGACTAAATCAAAGGAAACCCCTGAACAATACTCAGTATTGTAGCTGCTCAGATCTCCTGCCCGTCCTCCAGCTGGTCGGAGGTTTGGCGCCCTCCTCCTCCTCCCACTTCCTTCATGTGAAGGAGTCCCACCATCAGAGGTCAGAGGTCAGAGGTCGTCTCTGCAGAGGGCGGACTCTGCTGCGGTCAGTAGGTGGAGGATGAAAGTCTTGATGTGCTGACTGATCTCTGTCTCTTTTCAGGGCTGTGTGCCATCGTGGCGTGTTCCTGGTTCGCTCACAACGTCATCAGAGCTTTCTATAACCCGTACACTCCGGTCAACACCAAGTGAGTCACCCAAAACACTACAGAAAAATGTGTTCTTACTCTATAATTTATTCAGTAAAGGACGTATATGGGGCTGGAGCCGAGGGATGGTTTACTGGTGCTGGTTCACAAACGTTAATAGGTCATGTTGTTATTGACTTCTTTTGAATAAGACGGACAAGAATGTGCCACTCAGAGATTTTTGGTTAATCTCTATCATGTGACTTTAAACGTTCTCAGAGTGGTTTTGGTTGAAACTGGCTTGAAGTCTTGAAAAGGGCTCGTGAAGCCAGTGGTACTTCCTGTTTGTCGTTTTGTCTTATCTCAGGTTGTGGCGTTGCCGTCCTGCGTAGCAGAACTCAGCAGCATTTTTATGGAGATTAAGTTTCTCCGGAGACTTTTCCCACATTTGCTCTGGAATTGAATTGTGTTTGCATGGAGACGTGCACCGAACTCAGAGGAGAAACCTGAAGGGCAGGAAGTATTATGAGTAGTGTCTTATTACCTCGCAGTCTGAAGCCAAAGGCCCAGTAATAAAGTCCTGATGTAATGGAAATGTATTCCACGCAATTTAAATAAAGACGATAATTTTGACGTATTTGCAGAAACCATTTCCTCTGCCCTGAAATAAAACACTAGAAAATGTTTGAACAAGCCAGTGCATGTGACAGGAGCCTCTGCATGAAGGGATCTTTCCCTGCAGCTGAAGCACAGCAGAGAGGGATGGTTTAAAAAAAAAAAACTGTATTCATTCTATTAAAACTCCCCATCCTGAAAGTTTTTTTGTTCTTCTTCAAAAAGTGACTTCTTCATATTGTTGGGTAAATTAATTAATTTAATTAAAATTAATTAAATGAATATGCAACACAACATGCTTCATGTCCCAGCCAATCACGGTGCCAGGTCCAAGCCTGGATAAATGGGGAAGTTTTTCCTGCTGTTTGGCTTAAAGGGTTTTTTTTCTTCTTTTTTTACTTGTGATTGTTTCTTTGCTGAAGATTTAATATTTATATTACTAATAGTTAATAATATTTGCTCAGGGGTCATGCCCTGGGTCTCTGTATTGTAAATTTGTATTGTAATAGACGCTGTACAAATAAAGTTGAATCAAATTGAATCAAATTTTGTCAGGAAGGAAAACTGAGATAAAGCACAATAACAAATCAATATAAAGGACGTGGCCATCTGCTGTGGAACCTCCTACAAAAGAGAAAAAGCCTAAATAAAAATAATAGTAATATTGATAATAATAGCAGCTACCAGGAAAAAAAGGGAAACATCCCTGTTTGATCATGTTCACTACTCTCATATTTTATCTTTTTAAGTCCCCTCTGAAAAGTACCTCTGAATGCTAAATTATTACTGAATTGAGAAGTTATATTTAGTTACTTTTGATAATTATATAACACAGAATTCCCTCAAAACCAGAACCTAATAGTTCATGTCCCACAGCTCAGCTTGTCGGCTTTATCGATTCTAACTTTGCACTACTTTTATATCTGTTATGGTGTTGGATTGTGATACCTTTGGTAATTTTTATCCAAATAATTCTTCAACCCTTTGCTATGTTGCTACAGTTGCCAGGGAGAACCAAACAAACCAAGGCACATTTTTTCATGCCCCCAACATGCACCATTTAACACTCTTGTTTGCACTATTGGTTGTAATTTGCAGTTTTTGCAGCTAGATGGCACTATTTACAGCACACTGGGCCTTTAAAAACAACCAAAACCAGCAAAAGCAAAGGCTGCTTTGATTATATCCTTAAATGTTCATCTTTGCCCCTTCGATCCTCCAAGGCACCAAAGTATCTTGGTTGTGAAATCGTCTCTTTCCTACCCAGGTTTGAGTTTGGCGCCGCCATCTTCATCGCCTGGGGCGGCTCCCTGATAGACGTCCTGGGCGGCGCCATGCTGGCGGCCTCCTGCCCGAGGAAGAAGCAGGTGGCGAAGTACCCGTCCATTGCCGGCTCCCGCTCCGGCCCCCCGAGCAGCGCTAAAGAATACGTCTGATCGCGTCCGGCAACCAGGCGTCCGGGACTTAGAGCGGAGCTGAGAAAAGACGTTCCCTCGTTGTTGCAGGAGGAAAAACCGAAGATGTGTGGGCAGTTGTGAATCACAGAGAAGGTCAAGGAGACCTGAAATGGGACTTTACTTACTTTTTGACCAGGCAGGCCTTTGATGACCCCTTGATTATCACGCAGGACACTCAGTTGTCTCATGAAAGATGTCTCTCACCCCGTCAACACATTCCACAGTCGTTAACAAGTCGTCCTCTCAAATACGTTATAATTGGATCCCCTGACTTATTAGACACCTCTCAGGGTGTAACCTCTTGAATTGTGGCTTCGACGGAAGATTAGAGCCAACACTTGCACGCCCATGTCAGAGCCCGCATTTATTAGCATTAGCCTTGTAATTGAAGCGGCTGCGACTCTGCCGTTTGGTGCAACACAGACACGTGAGGCCAATACGGTGTTTTATATTAACCGCTGGTACTAAAATAGACGGGCAGCGTGTTACTTTTCACACAGGGGTAACTGTGTTCAGGCTTGTCGCGCAGGCTTTATACTATAGCAGGTGTTCATACCAGTCTGCTACAAACCCTGCTCACATGTGAAATATTTAATCATGTGGTCATCATACCATTATCATGCACGCCTTTAGCCAATATCAGCCACTATGGGATCAAACTGCCTCTATTTATTGTGTCAAGAGTAGGTTTTTTTTTTTTTTTTTTTGTTTTCCTGCTATATAGGGTTAGGGGTGTGAAAAAAAAAATCTATTTGGCAATATATCGCGATTTTCAGCTGCCCAATATATATCGATTTTTTAGGAAAATACTTAAAATGTAGTGCTGGGCGGTATGACCAAAAATTTATAACATGGTATTTTTCTAAATTATATCAGTTTCACTGTATATCACGGTTTCTTGTTTTTTTTTTTTGAAGGCACAACTGGGTGTTAACCACATTTTCTAATCATTTAGAGAGGAATTGCTGCAGTAAATTGGCTTAGAATGACCTATTTTACTGTCACTAGGAGTGACTGTTGTAGCCTCCCGCGGCTACAACTTTAGCTCGGCAACATTTGCAGATTATTGTAGTTTGTTGGACGTCATCTTTTTTAAATCCAAAGAACTTCCACACGACAGACACGGCGTCTCGTTTAGGAAGAAGTTCCTCAGTCTCATGTTGCCGTTCCGGAGCTTCCACTTCAGGACTTTCTCTGTTAGCATCCATCACCGTTTACCAGAAACTAGTAGCGTGTTGCGCCTCCAGTGCAACTGCAAAACAGTCCCCTGTCAAACAATGTTCTGCGGCACTTACGTTCCGCCGCGCGGCGTTCCCAACGTTGTGTACGCTACAGTACATACTCACCGGTATTACGGTATATGAAAAATTCATATCATAAGAAAAATAAACACCGGTATTCGGTATGAACCGGTATACCGCCCAGCACTACTTAAATGTGCAAAAACACTAATAATAAACAATAAAAAGGTTGTTTTGAAGCAAATAGTTTTGACTCAATTTGTCCTCTGAATGATCAATATCATCTGAACATATACAGCAACTTGATTTTTCATCTCTACTTTTAATTTTGATATTAACCGGGTAGATTATCGCAATATATCGTGATATCGTGATAATATCGTATTGCACCCAAGTATCATGATACATATCGTATTGCGAGGTCCTTGCCAATACTCACCCCTATATAGGGTTCAGTTGTTTGGTCATTCGCCATTGACCTCCTTTAGCTGTCAGATATTGTAAAACCATATTTTTATGAAGCTCTGAACATTATTTCCTGTTCTTTTTACACCTTAGTTTTATATATTTGGCTCCTTCGGCAGAAACAGAGTGATAGAAAGTCTGTTATTTTATAGAAACAGTATTTTTAACATGTCAAATAGTACTGAAATAATAAAGATACTGCAACATTCTTAACTGTGTGGTGGTTCTTGTGAGGAAATAGAAAACTGCGAGGGCATTTTTCACAAATGAGCGCTCACTTGACACGTTTGGTGTTGGATTCGCACGTGATTTCACTTGCTCAGCGTCCAGACGTGTTGCTAAGTAGCTGGCTGAGCAGTCTCAGCAAGAAACCAGAACAGGCTTTGCAGAAATGAGCGTTCTTGTAGATGCAACCCCACTGGAAAAAAGTGTAAAAAAAAAAAAAAACAACAGGGCTGTTGATGTCTGTGGAAAAAGTGCCATGTGATGCCTCCGGAAAAAAAAAAAAAACTACAAACAGCACTGTGAGTGTTGTGTCCTTGAAAGACTTCATTCTTTTTCAAAAAAAGAACTGTGTGAAATGTCTGTTAAAGCTTCCAAGCAGCTACATTTCATACATCTGCTGCTGTTCTTGCTATACTCAAGTTAATTTTTGGTATCCTCAGACTTCAGAGAAAATTTGAATGACAATTTCCAATAAACCCATCAAAATCATCTGCAATCGGCTTATCTTGACCCTTCACACACGGAAAACTAATACTGGAAGTTTTAAATGATATTTTTAAAGCGAAACAAGATGGAAATAGATGACAGTTCCAGTTTGGGTCGGTACGGCGGTAAACCCTGATCCCTGCTACGCAGCATGGCATCACGCCCGTGTGACAGCGTCTCCGGTCAACAGACGGTATTCGACAACTTGGACCTAACGTCTACATTTCGTAGATGGCGGTTCTTCACTCGTTCCAGTGCAGTCCAGTGTTTAGAAGTTACGGTAATTAGTCGTCAGAAACAGACAGCGACACTCAAACCGCATCAGGTGGCAAGAGGAACCGGAAACGTTCCATGTCCAAGCTAGATCTTGTTACGTGAGAAACAAGCAGCAATGATGGAATCAACCGGCACTTTGAAATCTTGGTCACCTTTTAGTTTAAAACTACTCTGATCATCTCCGAACATTTACTGATGAAATAAATAATGGATTAAGTAGAGTAGAGTGGGCTAGGTAGGGATGTCCGCCTATGCTTGTCTTTGCCAATTTTATTTGAGAAACGTTACACCGAGAACCAAAATCATAGGCACAGAAATTATGAGTCTTAACTTCGGCGAAATGGTCAGAACGTGCTTCAGAATAATCCCTGGGAAGTCTTTTTCATTAGCGTGATCCTTTGTTTTCGCTGCTGAGCTCTTCAGTCTTCAGTCCTCCATGAACTCCGGTTTTAGGGATTCGATCTGCTCTGGCAGCAATGCGTATATTAGCATTAGCCATGTTAGCGACATTAGCCTCAAACAGCTCGATTTAGAGCAGACACTCCCCGCTACACGCCACGTGTCAACAGTGCTTACGAAAGAATCGTCTGATGCACAAAATGGCAGGAGCGCTGGCTGTGACGTCGTGTGAATGCCATCTATCCAATCAAGGAAGAACGCAACTCATTTAACTCAAGGATGGAAGAGGACGACACCCAGCACACTTGATAATTTCTTCCTGCCAAGAATACGAGCTTCGTTTGAGAAAAGACTTCAACATTACGCATTTTACGCTCGTCTCGCTCCACCTCAGGTGTACCAAGCCAGCTGTTTTAGTACTCAGACAGAAGGGCACCAAGAAACCAGTACGATACAGAGCTCCTGTTTTTGTGCGGGTCACAACTTTAGATGACTGAAACAAATATTTGTGTACCGTGTTGCTTGGTGGAAGAGAACTATAAACAGGCATCGCTCCAATGTTTCCAGACAGAACAACAATCTGTGCCTGATTGAGAGCACTTTCACGTTGTTGAATGTAGCTGGGCAGTTGGAGTTCACCACAGCTCTTAAAAGGATACCCCAACATTTTGAGGGTTAGCTTATTTTGCCATGAACCCCTGCGTTAAGTAAGCGGTGTAAGTACTTTAACTTCTCTCTTTATCCAGTAACCCAGTCGTCCAAACACCTCCAGAACATTCTTATCTACATGCTGTGACTTGGACATTTACTTACTTTCCAGGCATAGCGGATAACTCTTACAGCTGCAAACAGAGGTGGTTGATGTACAGAGGCATGTATTTGCTTATAAAATTGCTTCATCTTGTTGCACATATTTATTTCTGCGTCAGGTAAACGTATAAGTCACACCACATATGTTTTGGAGTTGTTTGGAAATTAATTTTGTCAGACTGATGCACTGAAGAGAAAGTCTTTATCTAGTCTCTCTTGTAGCTCAAGGTTGGACGGCAAAATACACTAATTCCCCAAATGTTGGCGACTTTCTTTGTTATTCTGTTTGAATCATTGGCATATATATTTATGTTTTACTATAAATCAGAAAAGGCAAGGCTGAAAAATTCTTATCCCATCATTCATATTATTTCTTTTTCCAGACATTGATTATTTCAGCAAGATATTTCCTTGAGTTTGTTTCTGCTGTAGATTTAATAGCTACGTTAACCAGATGTTTTCATCTCTAGTCACCTCACCAAATTGAAGATTAGACGTAATCTGCAGAGTTCTTTGGTAGGGGTGTGAAAAAAAAAAAATAGATTTGGCAATATATCGTGATTTTAGACCACCGAATATCGATTTTTCAGCTCCTAATATCATTTTTTAGGAAAATTAATGTATTAGATGCATTGTGAATACTTGAAATGTGCAAAAACACTAATATTAAACAATAAATAGGTTGTTTTGAAGCAAATAGTTTTGACTCAATTTGTCGTCTGAATGATCAATATCATCTGATGAACATATACAGCAACTTAATTTTTCATCTCTACTTTTAATTTTGATATTAATTGGGTAGAATATCGCAATATATCGTGATATTGTGAACTACGGATCACGATACATACATATCGTATCTTTGGGCAGGTTAATCTCCACAAATGTTTTGTGAAAATCTAATGTTGAACAAAACTGAAATAATTAGACTATGCAACTGAAATATCAGTTTGGATTTAAAAGGATTATTTTCAACTTTTTCAAACGCTGGATGCTTTCAGTGCAAAGTGTCTTGAGATGGTCAAGTGATGATCCTTGCTGTTTACTTCCAACTTCATTAGTTGTCATTCTTGGTTAAAAATGTTTTGTCTTCAAAATGTCACAGCATGCTTTCAAATGCGTGCAGTGACGCCTCTTTGCAGTGATATCAAAAGCGTTAGTTCGCTATAGAAAATAAACAGACATTACCATGATTCATTACTTTATTTCTAGTGATGCGTTGTGAAAAGATCCATGCAAAAGGCAACAACAACCCAAACACCATCTGAGTCAGAGAAAGAGCTGTGAAATGAAGTGCTTCATGAGCCAAAACAGAACCGGTTTCACAGCCAACAAAGTAACGTGACATCAGCATGAGCCCTCACAGGCAACACGAGATCTACTGCGGTCTTCACAAAACCCAAAAACCACCAGTAAGATTGTCTCAGCAGTGGCAGCTAATCACGGGGCTGCTCGTTTCCACCGTATCATACTGTTAATATACGAACATACCTTTAAATAGTTTCTTTATAAACAAATATTAACACAAATATGCTTTGTTGAATTTTACAGGCCAGCATGCCAAGATCCACTCTGATAATAAATCCGACCCAGCGTCAGGCTTCATTTGGCATTTCATTTAAATAGTTTGAACTTTACACATCTTTTTCCCTCGCAGTCTAACTGGGAAACGCTGCCTTTGAAAACAAACAAAAGCCCCATAAATCTGTTGTTTGTGACATTTTCCTGCCGAGTCTGCAGATCGGGCTGACAGCAAGCTCCGGGAGACCCGGGCTCCGCGGCGTCTAAAGAGCAAAAACAGTGGTGTGGTTTGAAAACGACTACGTAGCCCTTAAATAACAGGATACCAGTTACGTGTTTTGATGCTTACACAGATTTCATGCATAGAATTCTGCAACATGTCACTGCACATAACAGGCATTCCCACAAAGTGCATTATCTGGAAATGTAATAAATAGCAATTATAGATAACTGAAGCAATATGCATTCAGAAACGATTTTTTAAAAAAATCCATTAACGCCACAAAAAAAAGTAAATTCTCTTATTGAACAATAAATAATTAGCAGTAGTCATTTTTTCACATAAATAGTGAGTTAACCCAATGGATAACGGTACGCCACTCAGATCAGCGCGACAGAAGAGAACGATAGTCATTGCACGACCAAAGCTTAACGTTTCATCCGTGTGACACATCAACCGGCTCGTTTCCGCGCCAAAAACCGACCTGCAGACGAACGGTAGCCCTCGCCAGAGGCAGGCGGGGGGGGGGGCCGCCCGTCATCTACCCGTCCGCTCGGTGCAACTTCAGCAACGTAGCCCTTGTCGAGAAGCACTGAAAAATACACGCTTCGTCCAAAAAAATAAAAATCCTCCAAGTCCTGAAAGTCTACCATCTACTGAGGTATAGAGTAGAGAGCGATGCGGTACGATTCATTCACAGTCTGAGCGAAGATTAAGTTAAATAAACACTATATACAGAAATCAGGGCTTAGGCTTCAGCTGGCGCTAAACGAGCCAATCCTGAGCCTCGATGAGCCATCAGGAGCTTCTGTAGGACACTTGACTGGACCAAGGCCAAGAGCGCTGATGGGAAGGGGATTTGGCGCCCCATACGGGGAATATACGGGTTTTTTTTTTTTCTTTTTTGGCACTTCTTGGTGAAGTTTAGGAGATGGGTGACAGGGATACAGGGGCACTGCCCGTTGTTGTTCATGATGTCATCCAAGTCTTCGTCATCCAGGTCCACTGTGGAGGAAAGGACAGAGGTCAGGAGAGATAGCTTCAATGTGATAAGAATGCAGAATATTGGGTCAAAATGGAGTTTGAAGGTGGTTAAATGGGATCTTTTCAGCTCTAACAAATGCACTTGCTTTGTTCAATACGCAAACAGGATCCTGATCAGTGCTTTTTTTTCCCGCCAGACTCGGCTCAGTCATTTAACTGTCAAATGGTTTCTCTTCATACTGACTGCACACTGAGCCTCTCTTCTTTTTCCTCATTCCCTCCCTTTCATGAGAGACACCGCAGTCAAATAGTGCTTTAGTTGGAAAAGCCATTTTCCTGGTTCCCTTTCTTTAACTGCCACAAGAAACAAAAGGATATTTAATCCCTTATCCATTTCAAGGTTAAAAAAAAAAAAAACATGGTTGCTATGGTGGTTGAGCTGAAGCACAAATGTTCAACAAGTTAGGACAAAGTCCCAGAGACAGGAAACTTCAGCTTCCAGACTACGGGTCAAAGCAAACAGATGTTTTCTGGATCCGTCTCTCTGGAGGACGTAGTTATCACATTTGTAATGATGCAAAAAGACAATCTGGAATCTGGTATTTGAGCGACGACGCCATTCAGGCTGAGATGCTTGAATCAGATTTGAGAAAAGAAAAACTTCATTTAGAGCAGTGATTCCCAAAGTGTGGGCCGCGCCCCCTGGTGGGCCGTCCTGGTACTGCAGGTGGGCCGTGACAGTTAATTAAAATTAAACAAATGTTTTAAATCCTCTATCTCAGTGGTTCTCAAACTTTTAATACTGGTACCACCTGAGAAACTGTTCAGCTCTCTGAGTACCACCATGATGACCAATTTTAAAATATAGCCATATATACCTTCTCAACTAGCTTTAAACACACAGGAGAGATGTTTATTCCTTATTGTGGTTATTAATTGTTACTTTACTGAATCAGACATTTACAACTGTTGCACTAAAGACACAATTTTAATTATCTCAAGCTACACATTCCTTTGAAACGTATTTATGATGCATTGTATGTTTCTGAAGTGAAAATGTGGAAAAAATGTGGAAAGTCATGACATTCCCCACGTACCGCCAAAGAGTGCTCGCGTACCACTGGTGGTACACGTACCACAGTTTGCGCACCACTGCTCTCTTTTTTTTAAATGTTTTTAATTACTGTAAAATATTCATGACACGATTAAAAAAAACATTAGGTAATAAAACAAACCAGTTAAGTGTTATTCCACTGTCATTTTAACTTAACATGACAAGTGTCACCTTATTTGTTGACCCCTCACATTATCATCACCTCACATCATGGTTCCAGTCTTGTATGTTGATTACAATTGTGATTAAAGGTTTCGGTGGGCCGCGGAGATATTTCACATTTCAAATTGGGCCTTAGTATTTTGAAGTTTGGGAATGGCTTATTTAGGCTTTTTTTTGGTAGCTTTTCAAACTATCCACAAATCAAAATTTTATAGAAAAAAATAAGACATATTTGGACTGGCAGTCTGAACATAATCAACACAAAAGGTGTTTATTTTGTGTTTTATTTGAAAAACTCCTGAAATTATCTCCCAACAGCCCACATGTTCATTTAATGCTGCTAGTTTGAAGTTTTAAGAGTTGTTTCTCTGACTTTATGTAACTGTTCTGGGTGAGCTCCTGTCGTCACGCCGGGTCGGGTACAGTAGATAAGACAGCTTTTTAATAATGCATCCCTCACCTTTCTTGGAGCGGCCGATCTGGCCCAGTTTGGGGGCCCTCTGGCCCAGCCTCTGGGGGTTCGGCCCGCCGCCGTGGCCGTCCACCTGCGGGTGCCCCGGGTTGAACTGCCCCGCCGGGCCGGGCTGCCGGGGCGGCCCGCTGGGCGGGATGAGCTCGGGGATCCCTGAGGCTCCGTACATCTCCCGGTCGTGGTTTTCCCCCGTCTGGCCGCTAGGTGTCCCCGCTGTCCGCGCGCTGAGAAGAAGCTCCTCACTTCCGCAATGGCTCTCAGCAACGAGTGTGTGGAAAACACGACAAAGTGATGGAAATAACGGGGGGGGGAAAGAAAGTCAACGACGCCTTCCTGTCGGAGAAAGTAAACACGTTCGTCAAAAAAATAAATAAAAAATGTCGATTAAATGAGCGCGAGCGGCCTGATTCTGACGCGCACCGACGGCTCTTCCCCGGTGTTTATATTTACACACGCTTTTGTTTATTTGTGCGTAACTGTTAAAAACAGGTGTCGCAGACGTTTTTTTTTTTTTTTTCCCGCTCGACACAATTCAGTTTCGTATCAAAGAGGCAACACCGTTTGTTTCCGCTCGACTCCAAACGTAAAGTGTCTCTGTTAAATAAAAAAAAAAACCGTTAAATTCACGAAGTAGGAACTCACCTCCTCCTCCCCCCGAGGCCGCGGTAAAAGGAGCCGAGTCCGGTGAAAGCGGCTCGGTAGAACTGTGTTGTTGTTTATCTGAGCACCTCCGTCGCGCTCGCGCTCTCTCTCTCTCTCTTTCTACCGGGGAAGCGTCGGTTTAAAGGGGCCTCTCTCGGTCGCTCTCCTCGGCCTTTGGGGATTTCCTCGTATTCTGGTTTCGACTGACAGCGGGGCGAGGACGTCACCGGGCGGTTGTTGATGCACGCGACAATGCTGACGCTACGGGTTTGTAAGGAGGGAAAGAGAGGCGGGAGGGGGCGGGACAACGCAAGGACGTCATACGTAGCTGAGTTAATGAGAGAGTGACTCAGGAGCCAGCCAATCACTGACGCGGGTCGATAATCCTCCGTACTGAACGGTTTGATCCCTCTCAGGCGGTGTTTGTCGACATTTTTTCGACGAGTTATTCTTTTTTTTATGTCACTCAAGTGTCCTCTATGCGGCACGAAGCATTTTAGACAAAAAAAATTGACGTAAAACAAAATCACTTATTCAACTTTGAAACGGTCTATCTTGAGCTATTGAGACAAAAAGATATAGAAAATAACTAAAGACTTGTTTTAAAAGGAAACATCCATCATCATTGCCCACTAAATCCTATGCAGGGTCACAGGTAACTGCTGTGCCCATTGGCTGAACAACGGAGACTCACAATCGCTCCTTTATGGGTACCCGGAGTACGAAAACCCCATGACCCTGGTTTTCTCCGGAGTACCCGGAGAAAACCAGGGTCATGGGGAGAACATGCAAACTCCACACTCCTGCACAGGTTTGAACCTTGCTGTGAGGCCACAGTGCTAACCACCAAGGAAAAGGAAACAGTTAACAGAAATAATTAAAAACTTCAAATGCCCTCTTTTGGGATTACAATAAAGACCTGTTCTCAAACTGAAGTCATGAGCTCATGCCTTTCGGCAGAGTGCAAATTATACAATGACAATTGGGGGGGTCAACATTTTCTAGAGATGACAAAAATGACAATTTTTGTCATCTTTAGGGGAGTCGAAGATGACAAAAATGACTATTTGTACCTTCTTTAGGGGGGTCGAAGTTGTAATTGGGGGGGTCAAACTCCCCCAAACCCCCCCGTAATTCGCACTATGCCTTTCGGCATTGCGTCTTGAGATGACTTGAACCGGGGAATACGATGTGTTGAGGAGCAGAACAAACGTTCTTCCGCGGTTTTTAGACATGTGCCTTTCCGGGCGACTAGCTCCCTCCAGTTATTCCAGGCAACGTAGACGGAATCACAACCCGTGTCGCAGGGGTTAACCTGTTAAAACATATTTTTCTGAATACTGCTGGAATTTTGCCAGTTCTATTTTCATCTTCTTTCATCATTTTACTGCCTGTTAGTCGATTTCCTGATATTGAATCAGTTCAGTTTCTTTTCCTGTATAGCCTGAGCAACCTCACATGACCTTTGTCTGTTAAATCTAAAACTTATCGACCGTCTCATCTGGCATTTATTCACAAGAATAAGACCTTTAAACAACGTTTGCCAACTCTGGACTCATTTAGCCGAGGAGATGGAAAGTCTGAGTTAGCCAGTCAATGATTAACCGTGGCTACGGTTCAGCCACACATTTACGTACACTGAATAAAGACACAAAACCTTTTTCTTCTCACTGTCTGACATGAAAACAGACTAAACCTTTCCTGTCTTAGGTTGATTAGCATTACCAAAATTATTTTTATTTCCTGAATGCCAGAATAATGAGAAAAAAAATTTTAGACAATTTTTTTTAGATTTCTTTCTTCAAACTCAGTAGTTTCCATCCATCTCCTCAGATTCTGGTATTGTTGCCTTTAAACTGTCTCACTTGGGTCAAAAGTTTTAGGGTTCCTTCCACAAACTAATCACAATATTTTAATATTTGAATGGAAGTTTGGTCCGTTCCTTCTGACAGAACTGGAGGAACTGAGTCAGTTTTGTTCTCCAGGACTGAGATCAGGTCTTTGTGATGCCCACTCCAGAACATGGACTTTGTTGTCCTGAAGTCTCTCACTGTGGGAGTTTTTTACTTGCCACTTTTGATTTAATATTATAATTTTTACAATATTATCAATTTAGTTAATGATATTTGCTTGTGGGTCATGATCTGGGTCTCTGTAAAGCACCTAGAGACAATTGACATTGTAACAGACGCTATATAAATAAAATTTAATTGAATGTTTCTACATAATGTTCTTTCCTCATGATGTCATCTATTTAGTGAAGTCCACCAGTCCTTCCTGCAGCTAAACACCCCCACATCATGATGCTGCCACCGCCGTACTTCACAGTTGGATGGTGTTCTCAGTCTCCAAGCTTCCTCCTTCTTCTTCCAGACGTAACGATGGTCATTATGTCCAAACAGTTCAGTTTTAATTCTATCAGACCAACCCATGTCTCCAGAAATGAAGCTCTCTGTTCCAGTGGGTATTTAGAAACAGAAATCAGACTTTTTTATGTTTCTTCCTGGCTGAGTGGTCTTTCAGTCCATGTTGGTTCAGGACTGGTTTCTCTGTGGATGATGACCCTCTCTGACCAGCTTCAGCAGCATCTTCACCAGCTGTTCAGCTTCTGTTCTGGGGTTGGTTCAGGTTCATCTCTGGGACTCAGAACCGTCTCCTTCCTGAGGACTATGATGGTGGACATTCCCATGATGGTTTTACTGGTGGAGAACTGTTGGAGCAGATGAACGTGGCTCCTTCAGACATCTGGAAACTGGACCAGGATGAACCAGACTGGTGGAGCTCCACAGTTCTCTTCCTGATATCTTGGCTGATTTCTTTTGTTTTTCCCATGATGTTACACAAGGAAGCAGCGTGTTGGTCTCCAGTTAACTCAAATGATGTCAATTAACCAACAGAACCTTCCAAAGTCATGACATCATCATCTAGGCTTTCTCAAAAAAAAAAAATAATAATTAAAGGGATAGTAATCTTATGAACATTGTTCATAATGATAACTTTGTTTAAGTTTTAGTGGACATCCAAATATTTTCAAAAATATTGCATATTTTATGCTCAATATTTTTCCAAAGTAGTATCACTTTAACAATGATATGAATCAATATAATATAAAAGGTTTTTCCTTTAGCTTCCATGACTGTTAAACTAATGTAACATATGTTAAAGGTAGCAACATAATTCATTTCATCTTTTAGTTCTAATAAAATATCAACAAAGTTTATAGGATTAAAGAGTTAAGCATGTTTGTAAACTATTAATTTAATTTATTGAAAACCTATATATCTGTTTGCATACAGTTTCAGCACTTTGTTTTAGCGAGCAGCGGTAAGCGAGCAGAAAAATCCAAGTGGGGGGGGGGGGGGGGGGGGGGGGTCACATGGTTAATGGTTAAAAATTCCATCTGGTTTTAAGAAAAGCTTATTCACAAACCTTGTCTGCATTGTGGCGTTGCAAAAGCTGGAGAACACAACAGCTCCAGTCTTTTGAGGGGAAATTCCTTAAAAACAAATCAGATTACTTTCTATTCTGTTGAAGTGAACTGAAAGTTTATCGTCATGTCTCATCCCAGAGAAACATGGAATGTAATGTTGGCAATTTGGGTGAAAACCCAAACCACTTGCATTTTGTTTTGCATGTGAATGAGTGAATCTCCAAGGCCATCATATCATCTGATGCACAGTTAAGAGATTAAAAAAAAAACAATCGTTATGTTTGGACATGCTGGAGCCGTTCTGAATAATTAAACTCTGCAGACTCACACGATGACTTACAGGTATAAATATGTCCATATCGGCGCAGTCTCAAAGAACCTTTTGAACACTCTGGAGCGAACGGAGCGCAGCGCTGCCATCATGTCCAGGTTCACAGCCGTGACTCTCCTGCTCATCATCCTGGCCGACAGTTTTTGTGAAAGCAGAGGTAGACACCGACACGATTTCTAATCAGCTTTAGTTTGGACGCATCCTGTGCTAGTTTAGCTACCAAAACAATCACTTTTGCTAAATCGACTCTGCTATGTTCATTATGACGTGACACTTCGTAAACAGCTTTCTAATGTTTTCCTGCTGTCTTTATTTTATGAACTAGATTTGCCTTCTTTTGGTGAACTTGTTTCTGCTGGGTTTACCAAACTGGAAATGAAGAGCTGCATGTGCAAATGTAAGTGAACTGTTTTTTGTTGTTGTTTGTTTTTTAAACCTTTAAAGGAAGCTCCATTTCAACACGGCCACCACAACTACGTGGAACATCACATGTAAGAGAACAGAGCTCACATTCATCCGGGGCTTTGCAGATACGGGTCTTTCTCTCCTGTGGTTCCTCCAGTTATTCCAGCAGTTCGTAGACAGGACCACCACTGGTCTCACCATCACTGTTGGTCGGTTCTTTACCAATAGACAAGAACGTAGCCTGGAATTTCTTGCGAGGTTCAGCATGTTGATATTCTTCTCTATTTTACCCGTGCCCTCACGCTAAATCTGCACCTTCACCTAGAATTCACAGTCGATTCACTGTGGAAGTTTATATGACACGAAAAAGCCCAAAATGCAGCAGTGATGACCAGTTTCAACTGGTGTTTAACCACCTAGTGGACACCATTTCCGCGGTGCTTGGGTTTGGTCCTCTTGAATATTCTTTTCATTGTGAGACTATTAATGTAGCAACCTTTTAAACACAGAGGAGACAGGAATGTAAAGTTAGGAATGATGGGAAAAAAGACTTCACAGAAACATGCTAACAACAGCAACGTACTTACGTAGAGTCTTTCTTGTCCGGGAAGCATTCAAGCTGTTGTCAGGGCTGCTGTTGTTCACTGGGAGCTACCGGTTATATAAAGGTCTGGCTGTATTCTGTGTTAGTGTTGCAGTTTAAAGCTGATGAACACACACAGAAAATGCCATGAGCTCAGTTTTACAGAAAATATTTCAGTGCCCACTTATCTTCTTCTTTTAGATACTGGCAACGGTAAGATTAAGTGTCCACGAACACTCAGACCATCACATGCAACAGTGAAACCGTCTCTGATGGAGTGTCTCTGCAGACAAAAGAGAAGAGGTGAGTAAAATATTGTCTGGATGCGAGCTGGAGACTTTTTATCTTTGTTACTATCATTAAAAATGTTAAATTAAATTAGAATAAATGTGTTTTTTGATGTTTTTGTTTCTGCAGGGTGTCCAAACGTTCCAGGGATCTGCAGCTACACATGCTCTAATCGAGTGCAGTATCCTCTATAAAGTGATGGAACGATGATGAGAGGCCTGAAGAGAAGATGTTCAATAGAGAGACATGACATAAACATCATTATAAACATCATTTCATTAACTGTTTCAACTGACATTATTGCAGAAATGATTTTTTAAAAAATGTGTTTAAAAAAGAAACTGAATACATTGCGACTACACCTTTGTCCAAAAAACTAAAAGGCTGTTAAAATTCTTCAACTCTTTATTTGGACCTGTCTTAATGTCCTTGATGGTAACTTTCCTTTTTTTAAAAAATATTTTCTTACTGTTCAGCAGTTTTAATCTGAATCTCACCTTTATTATTCAGATTTATATTTATTCCTGTTAAATGTCTTAATACTGTCTGATTCATCTTTGATTAAATGTTAAATAATGTTTTGGAAGAAATACATACCATTATCCGTATAGCTGGATGTATGTAAATGTACCTATGTTGTAAATAAAGACTTTTATAGCAGAGTTTTGTGTCTGTTCACTATAACTTACATGCAATGATTTTTTTTGGTAAAAAAATAAACTGCCAGTTCATGTTTTCACTAGTTTCAGTTTCTAAAAGAGAGAGTCAGGGTGAGGGTAATGCCATCTTTTTTTAGTCCAATAATACTTGTCAGCTTTTTACTAATTAAATGATAATTAGCTAATAAATTAAGCAGTTATCAGTCAGCCTAGCTGTTAGCCTCGTTAGCCTTGTTAGCCTAGCTGAATAGACGCAGCATTGCAGCCAAATGTGTTTATAAACAGATCACTTAGTTTATAGTCTAGTGAAGATCCAAATATTTTAATATACGGACACACACAGTATGACAGTTTCACTCGTTTGCTGAGAGTTAAATAAAATGAATGATGAAGGAACAACCAGTTAGCCAGCCTTAGCCTAGCCTAGCTTAACCGTGGCAGCGGTGCAGCCAAACATTACTGCTACCCAGATGACTATTTTTAATCATAGTGGAGATCCGGATGTTTCCAGTTATATCACATGTCCTCATGTAAACCAATACTTTCTCTGAATATTTTCTGAGTTCTGCTTCATCACTGATACAAATGAGATGACAGAAAAAAAACGTCCTGTAACTGCCCTGACAGTGAAGCTAACGCAGAATAGGACTTTTATGTTAAAGGCTGCAACATATTTTAATATTTCAAGTTTCGTTTTTGTCTGTGGACGTAAACAGCATCAGTGGTTGAAGAATGTGTGTAAAAACATGAACGTTGTGTGTTCATATCCGTGTGTGTTTGTGAGCGCCACCTCCATGTTCATCACCTTTTATAAATAAATCTACACAAAGATAACTCAACATGTTAGGACGGATGATCAAACCCTGCAGGCTCACCTGGTGACTCGCTGCAGGTATAAATATGTCCATGCTTGTGGAGACTCGCTGACCCCTTTTGAACCCTCTGGAGCGAACGGAGCGCGGCGCTGCCATCATGTCCAGGTTCACAGCCGTGACTCTCCTGCTCTTCATCCTGGCCGACATTTTTTCTGAAAGCAGAGGTAGACACCAGCAGGATTTCTTTTCAGCTGAGATATATCTCCTTCCAGTTTATCTACCAAAACAATCACTTCTTTGTAGCCGAGACTAAAATTTCTGCTGTGACGCAACATCGTCAACAGCTGAGTTTGGGTTTGAAAGGAGTTTACATACAGTTTTAATGAGGAACATGAGGTTCATGTGTGACTTCTGAAAACATTTCTAACGTTTTTTTGCTGTCTTTTCTTTATGAACTAGATTTGCCTTCTTTTGGTGAACTTGTTTCTGCTGGGTTTACCAAACTAGAAATGAAGAGCTGCATGTGCAAATGTAAGTAAACTGTTTTGTTGTTGTTTGTTTTTTAAACCTCTGTTTTGAAGGAAGCTCCATTTCAACACGGCACCCCGACTACGCAGAACATCACATGTAAGAGAACAGAGCTCACATTCATCCGGGGCTTTGCAGATACGAGTCTTTCTCTCTTGTGGTTCCTCCAGTTATTCCAGCAGAAGTAGACAGGACCACCACTGGTCTCACCATCACTGTTGGTCAGTTTTTTACTAAAAGATATGAACGTAGCCTGGAATTTCTTGCAAGGTTTAGCATGTTGATATTCTTCTCTAATTTACCCGTACCCTCACGCTAAATCTGCGCCTTCGCCTAGAATTCACAGTCGATTCAAAACTGGAAGTTTACATCAGTGGTCCCCAACCTTTTTGTAACTGCGGACCAGTCAACGTTTGACAATTTTACTGCGGACCGGAGGGGGGGGGGCTTCCTCGTCACATTACACCAATAACATAACATGAGTATAACATCAAAGTCTCTGGTAACATCCTCTGTACCCATTAAATAAATAAGTAAATAAAAAAAAAAAATCTCATGCAGAGCGGGCTTGATACGTGGGAACAGGGGCGCCGCTAGGGATTTTGGGCCCCATGAAAAGAATCTTTACCGGGCCCCCCAACACAGCGGCGAAATTTGTTGATGCTATTTTTGATCATCATTAGGGGCCTCTCTGGGCCCCCCTCAATCATGGGCCCCAATAATTTGTATCCTTTACCCCCCCTTTTCAGCGCCCCAGCGTGGGAATCACCTGTTGTGATAAACGTAACCGAGAGAATCAGGTCATTTTTCTAAATAAAAGATTTTTCAAAATAAAAGTTTGTTCAGACTCATATAATAAATAAAACTTAAATAGCTAATCTTTTCTTGCATGGCCCGATACCAATTGATCCACTGCCCGGTACTTGTCCGTGGCCCGGGGGTTGGGGACCACTGGTTTACATGACATGAAAAAGCTCAAAATGCAGCAGTGACGACCAGTTTCAACTGGTGTTTAACCACCTGCTGTCAGGGCTGCTGTTGTTCACTGGGAGCTACTAGTTATATAAAGGTCTGGCTGTATTCTGTGTTAGTGTTGCAGTTTACAGCTGACAAACACACACAGAAAATGCCATGAGCTCAGTTTTACAGAAAATATTTCAGTGCCCACTTATCTTCTTCTTTCAGATATTGGCAACAGTAAAATTAAGTGTCCACGAACACTCAGACCATCACATGCGACAGTGAAACCGTCTCTGATGGAGTGTCTCTGCAGACAAAAGAGAAGAAGTGAGTAAAGTATTATCTGGATGCAAGCTGGAGACATTTTTTTTATCTTTGTTAGAATCAACGAAAGATGTTGATATGTGTTGTCATCGTTATTTTCTTTTAATTTTGCAGAGTGTCCATACGTTCCAGGGATCCGTTCCAGGGATCTGTAGCTACGCTTGTCAAAAGTCTTATCAAGCACAAACTCCTCTATAAATGAAAGGAATCCATAAAAATAGTTCTGATGTCCCCGACCTGCAACATCATGTCAAACTCATGAGACGTGACAGGATATAAACCTAATAACCTGACATTAATACATAAATATAGTCATGTAAAATGTAAATTTCTTTGTATAAAATCAAGTTGGAAAGAGATTGTAAATTTATACAACAAAATAAAAGACTGTTAATGTGCTTAATTGCTGTTTACTTTTACATTTTTTTAGCTCAGTGTTTCCCTAATTTAGTATTTTTTGGTCTTCTTCATCAGTATCAGTGTCTTGTGTCGACCGTTCTTTTTATTTTATCGAGCTCTTAAAGTGACTCATGGGAACTTTTGGGATTCTCAGCCCAACGGGGCCCCCTATAGCCACGGAGGTTAGTCTTTATTTATCCTTTATTTATCCAGGTTAGTCCCGCTGAGAGATCAAGATCTCTTTTCCAAGGGACACCTGAGCCAGCAAAGGTGCAAACTTGTTTTTAACGGAGCTATGTTTGTCCTTTTATATGGCCTACAATTTAATGAGTTCATTGGAGCTTTACATTAAAAACTGCTCTTCTCCAAAATATGAAGGGAACCTGGACAAATAATAACAATTAATGTTATTTTTATCTTGAAATGCTATCTTCCTTGCTTACAATATGCTTAAAATATATTCTTGCAAACAGATGGGACCGAACCAAAGAAAAATCATTTCAGGTACAACAATTTCTCTAAACTAAAAATTAGTTGTTTTCTATTTTATCAAGGCTCCAGGTAACTATTCGTGTTACAGAAGTGGAAGTTCTCTCAATCTGATCTAATCAAGGAAAATACAAGAAGTTCCCGAAATGGCTAAATTAGCTCGGTCGGCGGTTGTGAAACACAACGGTTGCATAGACGCACACTGTTACATAAATCTGAGCTCTTTTGTGGTGATTATTGGCAGCGAGGACAAAATTCCAGGTGTTTGTTCACCCTTCGTGTTGTTGATGGTGTGTACGGTACAGTGAATGATTAGGTGCAACATTTAGCTGATCGTGGATGTCACCTCTCGTAATCTCCTGAGAAATCACTCACGTCTGCGACGGCCCTCATGCTTTTCATTTAAACAGGGAGGAAGCGGTGGGTTCACTTACTCGGCTCTCCTCTGAAATCCTGCTTCTGCGACGACAAAGAACAACAGAACTCACAACACAGGCTTTATTTATTTTGAAACGCTTCAGTCGGTAGTGAAATTCCAGGTTTCACGGGAGTAAAGCAGCGCGAAAATCATTATTAGACTCGTCCACCTGCCTTTAAATCCGAAGCATCACAGCTTCTTATTTCACTTCAACCAGCGTGTCACTGAAACCCTGATAGCAGCGTCAGCACAGTTAACCGACACAAAACTGCTTTGTTGACCCTTTACATCTGACAGTCTCATATTTACACCAAAACACTGCAGACAAGAGCGTAGCTAAACGAAGGAAGACAGGAAGAACCACCAAACTCAATAACATCACAGTTTTCAGCGGGGTTTAGTTGTTTCATTTTGTTGGTTTGCAGTTTTCGCTTTTTCGGGACAACTAAACTTTTCGGCAGGTGAGTCATCTGTTCTCTTTACATGCTGTCCATCGTGACTCTGCCTGCCAAGAACGGCGCTGTGAATCATTCTTCAGAGTCAACCGGGTCAGCGTTCAGCAATATGAGGCGGAAACTTTCTAGCTTCTGGCATGTGGCTGAGGAGCGGAGTTGAAGAGTAACTCGCGTCCGGAGATGGCGGTGATTAGTTCTGGCTAAAGGAGGGGTTTGGTCTCAGAGGGGGGTTTTGTGTGGATGCTGGTCAGAGTCATCGGTCTCTCATGTGAAGCTTCGCTAATGTGTTTTTATCCTGATGGGTGTGTTGTCAATCAAAGAAATGCACTGCTAACCCAGTCAAATGTATCTGAAGGATGTTAAGCTGTTTTCCTGATTGTGCTCACTTTTAATGACTTTCCAATCCAAGCACCGCTAGTTTTTGAGTAAATATCAGGCGTCAATAAAGTTTTTTTTCTTTCCAGTGACTTGACACCGTGTTGTCTTGAGGAAGAAACTGCTGCCCTGAACAAAAAGGTTCAGGACCAATTTAGGGCGAAACAGGGAGGAATATTGACTAGGGGTGAGTATTGGCAAGGACCCCGCAATACGATATGTATCATGATACTTGGGTCATGATACGATATTATCACTATTTTACAATATATTGCAATATTCTACCCGGTTAATATCAAAATTAAAAGTAGAGATGAAAAATCAAGTTGCTGTATATGTTCATCAGATGATATTGATCATTCAGAGGACAAATTGAGTCAAAACTATTTGCTTCAAATCAACCTATTTATTGTTTATTATTAGTGTTTTTGCACATTTAAGTATTCACAATGCATCTAATACATGAATACATGAATTTTCCCAAAAAAAATCGATATTAGGAGCTGAAAAATCAATATTATATTGGACGTCCGAAAATCACGATATATTGCCAAATTGATTTTTTTTCACACCCCTAATATCGAAGTGCTGAAACTCATAAGAAATTCAAGGTTGCGTTCCCGTTACGTCGACAAAGGAACAGATTGATGCTGACTGTGAGATCAGTGGTGATCTGGTCTACTTCTACTGGAATAACTGGAGGAAACCGTAGTAGAGAAGGACGTATGTCTGGAAAGCCCCGGATGAGTGCGAGGTCTCCTTATATGGGAGATTTTGAGGCAGTTGCTGCAACGCAGGTTTCCTCTGTTGTGCCAATAATCTTATAAAGAACCAGTAGTCAACGTAATGCAAAATGTCATATTCCCTCGTTTTGGTTGCCATCGGTTGGATTTTGACTCCATGTTTTTGGTCTTTATCTTTGCTAACTTTATTTTGCCTCCGCTGTGTGGTAGTGGTTCCACCTATCACACAGGAGGTCCAGGTTCAAATCCTGGTTTCAGCAGGAAGGGCATCCGGCGTAAAATGTCAGCGGATCACTCCGCTGTGACGACCTCCAACAGGGAGCAGCCGAAAGTTAACTTTATTTCCTGTGTTATCTTGAAATTGTTTCTTCCCTTTCTTGTGTTTCTTTTTCCTTCTATGTTTACCTGCTTCACACCTGGTTTGAGTTCTCTGGTCTGTGCCAGATCTGTTGCCAACTTAACAACTGTCTTACTTGGTTCTGCCTAAAACGACCGCAGCCTTTTGAGCTAGCATCAGCTAGCATCAAAGTTGAACACACTAGCCAGGTCGCAGCAAACGTAGGTTCAGCTGATCTTCTGCTAAACTGGCTGGAAACCTGCAGTCCTGATATTTTATCTCAACTATGAAATCAAAGTTACTGAGACGAATCGACAGTTTAGGAGCCACTTTGAATCGCAGTAGCTACTAAAATCTGTCTCATGATGCTGCAATTTAACAAGGAGGCCAAGACGAATAAGGAAAAAGACTGATTGTAACTGCAACCATGAGCAGAATATTGAATTAAACCAGTGAGTCAAACATCAGAAAATCTACCACAAGTCTATTGTTGCATCGTAACTGATTGATGAGCAAATAAAAGAAGTCGGGGAAAGGAAATGGGAGAATTATTCCCGAAGGTGGCTGAAGCTGCAAATTACAATGATGTTATTTTGGATTTGGAGCATCACTGACATCATCAGCAGTTAAAGAGCAGGGCTGTGTGGTGCATTGTGGGTGTGCAAACCAAGCAGCACGAGAACCTGAAGACCTTATGGGAGCGCATGAAGGTTGATGCGCGAAACGTGCTCAATGACCAAACACGATTCATTTGTGTGTATGTGCATGCGTGTTTCCAGACTGTGTAATGATCCTGAGGAATTATTCACGTCTATCTTTCTGGTGGTCCTTCATTTAGAGAGACGACCCTGCATGAGCCTCAATCTGGATACATTTTTATTTTCTTAAATGGCTGTGTTGAAGAAAAAAGGTTGTATCAGGTTAAGGAATGCATGAAAAGAGACTTGATGTAATCTTTCTCTGAAGACATAACAACTAAGATTAAGCTAAACTTTAGCTGAAGGTTAAACCACGGACACTAACGACAGTACAACGGGGGCTTAAGAGGTCACGTAAGTTCATCACACTGAGTAGGAGTTTAACATTGGGTTAAACTCTAAACCTCAGCTAAGCTAGTGACACTGAAAATGGCTCTCAGTGTCATTTATGTGCACAGCAGCACACACAGGTGTTTTTGTGGCTTAATTAAAGATTTGGTACTTCATATACCAGCCATCCAGCTTCAAACACGACAAAAGGGCTCCAAGTGTAACAACTTTTTTTTTTTTACTTAAAAAAACCTGTATTAATATGGAGCAGAATTTCTAACATGAAATGGTGCAGCACAAGACTTGTGGTAATGTTAAATATAGGTGCGCTTCTGGTAAAATTAGGAGGCTGGAAATTTAACAGGGCCGACCTCGTCCTCGGTCCTTTCAGCCGCGGTGTCTCCACTTATGGTGACGTGAAGCACGTGAACTACCATTCCAAACCACATGGTGGCAGTAGCGCACAGCTTTCACTGTTAGTCAACCGCCAATTAAGAAAAGAGGAAGACATCAGTAAAGACAAGGAAATAAAAGAAGAAAATCAAACTAAAACGATGAGATAAACTTTAGAGGACGTCAGCTCCTGCCTACAGCAAACCCAATCAACACCATCAACCCCCCCCCCCCCCCCCCCCCCCATCCAGAAGTCTTTTACCTATCTAACCACAGGGACGGGTTTCAACCCCGTGGAGGTTCTTGAAAGCGTCAATGCTCTGGCCCCCTAAAAACTACCCTGGTAGTAAAAGAACCTCATGCTTGATTGTGTCGTAATGCTAAGGTGCAGAAGACCACCTATGATTCACCATCTTACACCTGAAACTGAGTCACAGAAGTGTGTGGCACTTTTACAGTAAGAGTGGACTAAGTATTCACAAATGAGGGAAAAAAAATTTTTTAACGTAGGGTAAGAGATTTCCGAATGATGTCGGTTGATATTTGAAACAAAACGTCTTAAGAACCAGCATCCTCAGATTACCAGAAGTAGGTTTTGTTGCAGTTCCTTGACTCACCACTAGTCTCTAAAAAGGGAGCGAATCCCCATTCAGTCCCACGTTAAAATGTCCAAGTTTGCAGCAGAAATAAACATAAATTAGCGGTCTGTTAATTGTGCTGCAGGTCGGTCGGGAAGGACCCGAGGATGAAGGTTTGCTTCGCTCAGCACTAGAGGTCTTCACGGGTCCACTTTCATGGACCCGAACCCTAATGGACCCGTGAAAATTCGACCCGAAATCAACCCGACCCAAGCATAAGTCCAGGTTCCGAACCGGAATGGACCCGTAATATTTGGACCCGGAACCGAGTCTTTAGTCTCTGACCACAAACCGAACCGAGATACCCGAATAGAATAGACAATACAGCCCATAACATAGTAGCTCATAGTAGCTAAAGTTGTCTTCTTCTACCGGTTCAGTTGCTACATAGGCTACGTGATGTAAACAACAATAAATCCACGTCGTTATTTTCTTTGTGGATACAGATGCTATTTGTAGCTACTGCTAATGCTAATAGCCTACACGTCAGGACGTGTCATGAACATACTCTCTCATCCAACGTTATCATGTTGGCGATCTGTTGTGCTTTACAGCTGACGGGCAAACCGCTAATAACACGCTACAGCAACACGATTGTTGTATGACAAACACGCCACGTTAATTAATAATCATTTAACTTCCCCCTCTCTGTTTGTTTACATTAGATGGAGCGAGAACTGTGCATTTTTGTTCCCACGACATGAGCAGCTAGCACATATCGTGCTCACGGATGGTGAGGAGATATTCACTGAATGTGACAAAAAGTGTTCAAGGTTGGAAACCGGCCATCTTACCCCCATCAACATGATGAGCATCGCGTCTAACAAAAACCAGGGAATTTCCACTGAATTATGTCAAAATACTTAGCTGTCGCTCTTTAAATCTCTTTTATGGTCGTGGATGGGCGCCTGAGGTATGTCCCGGCAGGTGGTCCGGGTTCAGCCCCGTGGCGGGAACAATGAGGCGCACCAGTGGAGCACCGGCCTGTGTGAGTGCTACAAAGACATCGGAGACTGTAAGTTCTCAACTTTCCACATATAGATTATATTACACATATAGACATCATGAAGGAAAAGAGAGACGTCACGTATGTAAGGTAACGGTGTGTGTGTCACATGTTTGTGTGTGTGTGTGCAGGTTGTTGTGCCTTCTGCTGCCTCCCAGTGTTTACCTGTAAGGTGACCAGAGCAGCGGGGGCGTGTCCCTGCCTGCCTCTGCTGGACTGTATTAGCTGCGTCCCTCCGGCCTCTCTGGGAATAAGAGCAGCAGTCAGGGAGCGATACGGCATCGAGGTATCACACCACCGACATCAGAGTATACCAGTGGATGGATGGATGGATGGATGGATGGATGGATGGATGGATGGGTGAATAGATGGGATGATGATGGAAGGGATGGATGGATGGATGGATGAAATGATGGAAGTGGAAGGTGGACATGGATGGATGGGTGGGTTGGATGCTAATGGTGGATGGATTGGAATGGATGGAAAGGTGCAGGTTCATTTAGAATTGGATCAAGTATGGATGGATGGATTGGATGGATGGATGGGTGGATGGTGGACGGATGGATGGTGATGGTGATGGGATGTGTCTGGATGGATGGATGGATGGGATGGATGGTGGATGGATGTGGATGGTGGGTTTCCTGGAGGTGAGCTCCGGATGTGAATGGATGATGGGGTGATGGATGGATGGATGGATGGATGGGTCTGTGAATGTGGATGGATGGAGGTTGGATGACCTGTGGATGATAGATTGGCTGGGTGAATGACTGGATGGATGGATGGGGGATGGATGGATGGATGGGATGGATGGATGGGTGATGGGGAGGATGATGGATGATGGAGGATGGGATGATGGATGGCTGGATGGGTGATGGATGGATGGGTGTTGTGGAATGGGTGGATGATGGATGGATGGATGGATGGATGATGTGGGATGGATGGATTGGATGGAATGGATGGATGGCTTGGATGGTGGATGGATGGATTGATGGATGGATGGATGATGGATGGCATGGATGGATGGATGGATGGATGGATTGGATGGATGGATGGATGGGATGGCTGATGGATGGATGGATGCTGGATGCTGGATGGCTGGGATGGTCGGTGGATGGATGGATGGATGGCTGGATGGATGGGATGGATGGATGGATGGATGATGGATGGTGGGTGAATAGGATGGATTGATGGATTGGGGATGGATGGATGGCTGGCTGGATGGATGGATGGATGGATAGGTGAATAGATGGGGATGGGTGAATAGGCTGGATGGCTGGATGGCTGGGATGGAGGTGAATAGATGGATGGAGTGGAGGCTGGATGGCATGGTGGATGGATGGCTGGCTGGCTTGGGATGGATGGATGGGGCTGGATGGCTGGATGAATGGATGGCTGGGGGCCTGGATGGTGGATGGTGGATGGTGGATGGATGGCTTGATGGATGGATGGCTGGCTGGCTGATGATGGATGGATGGATGGATGGCTGGCTGGATGGATGGGTGATGGCTGGATGGATGCTGGATGTGGTTGGGATGGATGGATGGATGGATGGATGGATGGATGGATGGATGGATGGCTGGGCTGGATGGATGGATGGATGGATGGATGGTGCTGGCTGGGGCTGGCTGATGGCTGGCTGGCTGGCTGGGATGGATGGATGGCTGGATGGCTGATGGCTGGATGGCTGGATGGATGGAATGGATGGATGGGTGGATGGATGGATGGATGGATGGGGCGATGGTGGTGGATGGGGATGGAGGATGGATGAATGGATGGATTGGATGGATGGATGGGATGGTGGATGGATGGATGGATGGAGGATGATGGAGGGGATGGCTGGATGGATGGGTGGAATGGATGGATGGATGGATGGATGGATGGATGGGGATGGTGAATGGATGGGATGGATGGATGGATGGATGGCTGGATGGAATGGATGGATGGGATGGGCTGGATGATGGATGGAGATAGGGATGGATTGATGGATGGATGGATGGATGGATGAACGGATGGATGGATGGATGGATGGGATGGATGAATGGATAAGTGGATGGATGATGGATGGATGATGGATGGATGATGGATGGATGGATGGATGGATGGATGGATGGAGGGATGGATGGATGGATGAACGGATGGATGGATGGATGGATGGGATGATGGACCGGATAAGTGGCGGATGGATGGATGAATGGATGAATGGATGGATGGATGGATGATGGATGGATGGATGGATGGGTGATGATGCTGGATGGATGGATGGATGGATGGATGGATGGACTGGTGGAGGGGATGGATGATGATGGATGGATGGATGGATGGATGGTGGGTGAATGGATGGATGGATGGATGGATATGGATGAATGGATGGATGGATGGTGAATGGATGGATTGATGGATGAGGGGATGGATGGATGGATGGATGGGATGGATGGATGGATGGATGGGATGGATGGATGGGGATGGATGAATGGCAGGATGGATGGATGGATGGATGGATGGTGGATGGATGGATGGATGGATGGTGGGAATGGATGGATGGATGATGGATGGATGGATGGATGGATGGATGGATGGATGGATGGATGGGATGGATGGATGGATGGATGGATGGATGGATGGATGGATGGATGGATGGATGGATGGATGGATGGACTGGATGGATGGATGGATGGATGGATGGATGGGATGGATGGATGGATTGGATGGATGGATGGATGGATCTGGATGGATGGGATGGATGGATGGATGGATGGATGATGGATGGATGGATCTGTGGATAGATGGATGGATGGGATGGATGATGGATGGATGGATGGATGGATGGATGGGTGGGGGTACTGTGACATCAGACTCCAGGGTGGAATTACCCAGTTTACCTGTCTGCCTCGTCACCCAACATTACATTACACCTTAAAGTTTTAAAAAAAAAAATCCATTATAAAAAAAGCACCCCCCCCCCCCCCCCCACCCCTAAAAACTGACGGTTTTGAGCTGTGTGGTTGTAAAAAGGTGCATCTGGACTTCATTCCTCTGTTATCTTGACCCGAACATGTTGCAGACTCTCCATTAAAACCTCTAGAAACGCTGTCAGCGTTTGATAAGAGACAAACTTCACACCAACAGGCGGCCGAGCTGACGGATCTCCATCAAACAGCACCGTCTCTCCTCGGCTCAATTACAGCGCACTCCTGGGGACGTGAATAATTTTGACTGCTGCAGGAGACGGAGACGTCTCGGTGATGAAGCGCAGTAACGGCATGCAGGGGAGATTTGCTGCAGCAGCAGTAGGCGTGCACGTTGACGCAGGTTATTACTGCAAACGCCGTTTCGAGATTATGGCTTGATGTCAGATGTGTGAGCATGTAGTGAAACATGGAATAATGAAAATAAAAAGATATAAATAATGCAACAACTGTGAAACCGCTGAGGCTGCCCACCCACTGCCTCAGATATCCTGACAGACATCAGGTCTCAGTCACCATATTCAGAACAGTTACAGGACAGATGTTTGACGTGCTAGGAGCACACGGCGGTGTCGCGGTGTGAGTTTGACGGCGGGCCAGTCGTTTCAGAGAGATAAGGCAGGCTGTGGGAGTGGTGGGAGGGCAGGCAGGCCGAGGCTGGAGCGCTGCCATCGCAGAGAGGAGAAGGTGGTTGGTAATGTTGGCATCCGTGGAGGTGGAGTGGGCCGTGGATCGCTGTCAATAATGCAGAGCAGGAGCTCGGAGGATGCCAGAAGTTCTTATGAAAACAAGTCCAAGCATGTGGGCTGTTCGTGAAACAAGGCTTCTGTTCTCTCACGAGTTCTGAGGAGATAAAGATGTGCCGGTGCGGATCATGAGAATAAAGCTGGAGATGTAGATTGCATCTATTAGGAGATGAGAGGACAGCGTCACCTTTCTGTGAAGCTTCTGTTGTGTAATGGTTCCTTTTAGTTTGGTGGGACATCATGTCTCCGGGAAGTCAATAAAAGGAGGACAGTCAAGCTGACTGTCTCTAAAGCTGAAGCTCAGACTGCCGTGACATATTTCAGAGACATTTCCTCCACACAGTCATGTGGTTTATGGTTGAGCTTTTGGTTGAGTAATGAATATAAAAAGAAAAGTCTGTTGTGCTGAAGGAGTCTCTCTGTCTGTCTGCTCTCTCAACACAGCGTTATGTATGTGACAAAAAAAACCTAAACAATCAGTGCTAAACTCATCGAACGACATCCAAACTAACCAAGTTCAAGCTGCACAGTCAGAAAAAACATAAACAACTGGATGTTACTTCAGTTACCATTTAACTGGGAAGTCAGTTAAATGGTAACTAACGTTTCACCAACCTCGTTACAGTTCCAAAGTGGAAAAATTAATCTTTCCAGATGTCAGACGGGTTGTTGGTGATGCTGGTCATTGTTAGTGATACTGGTTCATTACAGAGTTGTACATGTTACTGAGTCATACAGACAGCTGAGAAACACACAAAAATCAAAGTTAGGTAGCTGAGGTTACGAAGGTTAGATCAGTAAAGTGAAGTTAAGAATGTTAAATCAGTAAAGTGAGGTTAGGAAGGTTAGATCATTAAAGTGAAGTTAAGAAGGTTAGATTGGTAAAGTGAAGTTAGGAAGGTTAGATGAGTAAAGTGAGGTTAGGAAGGTCAGATCGGTAAAGTGAAGTTAAGAAGGTTAGATCGGTAAAGTGAAGTTAAGAAGGTTAGATCGGTAAAGTGAGGTTAGGAAGGTTAGGAAGGTTAGAGGTTAGAAGGTTAAGAAGGTTAGATCGGTTAAAGTGAAGTTAGAAGGTTAGATCGGTAAAGTGAGGTTAGGAAGGTAGGTTTTAGATCGGTAAAGTGAGGTTAGGAAGGTTAGATCGGTTAAAGTGAAGGTTAGGAAGGTTAGATCGGTAAAGTGAGGTTAGGAAAGGTTAGATCGGTAAAGTGAGTTAGGAAGGGTTAGATCGGTTAAAGTGAGGTTAGGAAGGTTAGATCGGTAAAGTGAAGTTAAGAAGGTTAGATCGGTAAAGTGAGGTTAGGAAGGTTAGATCAGTAAAGTGAGGTTAGGAAGGTTAGATCAGTAAAGTGAGGTTAGGAAGGTTAGATCAGTAAAGTGAGGTTAGGAAGGTTAGATCAGTAAAGTGAGGTTAGGAAGGTTAGATCAGTAAAGTGAAGTTAGGAAGGTTAGATCAGTAAAGTGAAGTTAGGAAGGTTAGATCAGTTAAGTGAAGTTAGGAAGGTTAGATCAGTTAAGTGAAGTTAGGAAGGTTAGATCAGTAAAGTAGCCACGGGAACATCAGGCTGAAGCCTTTACCTTTGACACGCTCTGTTATCTAATGTCTCATCTTTTTCTGCTTCATGCCGTCCAAATGATGCACTAATAAAATGTTAAATAGTTAGAAACATGGCTGTTACGCAGTGATTAGGTTAAGGTTAAGGCCTCTCCGTGTGTGTTACAGGGGAGTGCGTGGAGCGACTGCCTGTATGGATGCTGCTGCTATCACCTGTCTTGGCTCCAGGTTTCCAGAGAGCTGAAGAGGAGAGCAGCCTCCCACACTACCTCGTCAGCCAGATACACTGCCTTAGCCTCCCTGCAGGGGGCGCATTTGGTCTAGACAGAGCCAGGACTCTCCTGCTCCCAGGAGGCCATCCCTCAGCGAGCAGGGGCTGATTTAATCACACTTCCTCTGGTCTGCAGCCGCTCCCAGTTACCTCAGACAGCTCAGCAGGGACGCAGCAACAAGGACAGTTCGGTTTGAACAGAGCGACTGTGAAAATATGCAGAAATAAAAATGTGTGGTCTGCAAAGTGAAGAGCTGTTTATTTGGAACAAATAGTTATAATGACTGTGTTTAATCAAACGCCACTGTAACGGAGCAGTCAGAGTCAGAGACGATGAACGCAGCATTAATAAAACAGAAGAAAAGGCTTTCCTGAAACGCCGCCCCTCCTTGGACCGCTACCAACAAACCAATTTCACCTCCAGACTGGCTCCATTTTATTTCTAAGATGAAGTGAACTCTGAAAGCGAAGGATCAGTTACACATGGACACGTCCATATTTCCTTCCTTGCAGCTTCGTCTGCCTCCAAACCAGAGCTTTTTGAGCCCATGAATGTCCTGGTCCTGAGATGGACACGTCTCCACCAGGAAGTGAGAGTACAACCATCTGTCTCTGGTTAGATCAGAGCAGGGGTGGCAGGTCTTATGTGTTTCCCTGCTTCAGGTCACCTGATTCAAGTGAACGGGTCGTTACCTGGATGACCAGCTGAAGGTGATCCATCCATTAGAATCAGGTGACCTGAAGCAGGGAAACATCTCAGACATGCAGGACAGCAGGCCTCCAGGACTGGAGCTGGACACCCCTGGTTTAGAGCATGTGAATATATCCTCATATGCTCTTTGCTTGTCATTATACATATTTTAGTTTGAAGGACTATTATCCATTTCTGCTCCTCTTCTTCAGTAGCTTTGGACATTGTGAAAGTATTCAGAGGAGCTCAGAAGGTTGGCTAGATTTTCTTCAACCCGCGGGGCGGATGGTGCTTCTGATGCTTCTCCGTCATGTCACAAACAACCAATCACATTTGTTCCTGCTCGCTGTGCCAATAACCCGCGTGGTTTGAATAAGTCCCACCTCCGTTGTGCGATTTCATTGGCTAGCTCTAGCTGTGTAGCCGCAACCCGATTGGCTGACACAGTTGAAAATCTCCCAACTTTTGATGGAGCCAACGTAGTCGATGCGACGCGCAGAGCCCACAATTCAGTTGGGGAACGGATGACGTCACCCCATTCAAAGTCGACGGAGACAGACTTCATGTCCCGATATTCACGAGGGATCGTAAATAAATAGGAAATGTGCAACAGCTTCTTCTGTATGCTGTTTTTTTTTACATTTACATTCACGGTTAGAGCCGTCATCTAGTCAAACCATCTAGTATGTATATGCAATTTAATCTTGTAGCAGACTTTTTTGTGGGAATGTGAAGGGTGAATGTGTCCTTCACCAGCCCTCTCTGGCAGTAAACATCTTTATTAACATCTATAATCCTGATTTCGTCAGAGAGGACTAAAAAACACAAGCAGAGAGACATTTAAAAACAAGACAATTAAAGAGACGCGACAGTGAGGGTGTGGTGTGTGCTGGGTTGTGAAGTGTGGGGGTGTTGTGTAGTGGATTGTGTTGTGATACAGGACAAACTTAAAAGATAATATGTAGGAAGCAGAACTACTAACAATAAAACTGGATGAACACCTTCTACCAAGCTATAGACCTGTATATGGAGAACTGATGTAAACATTATTGATTGATTGTGTTGACTGTAGAGGGGGGGTGTTGGGGGAGGGGTGTAAAGCATAAATGTGTCTGTGTCCATATATTTTACTCACACATAAGTTACCAAAGTACCGAGGAAAAGGAAATTGTCGCCACTATTACCATCACCACTCTCCTTATCTTAGTCCGTCTCAAATCTTCCCACAGGTGAGAAAACGCCAGCTAACTCCCATCACCCAGGACCAGACTGGTCCGAGAGGAGCCTAAAAGTCCATTTTCTGAAGTGCAATGCAGCCCCAGTAGCCTTCTGCATGATGTTTCATAGGGACGCAAAAGCAATGGTGCCTTCCCAAGAGCCCTTGCGTTGGCAATGAGCACGCCTCCTCGCTTTCCACTGAAACTGAATGGGATCTGAGCGGTTAGTCCCATGGGGCGATCTGGGCGAGATTCAGAGTAGAGTCGCTGCTCCTCTACGCCCAGAGGAGCCAACCGAAGTGGTTTGGGAGTCTGGTGAGGATGCCGACTGGACGCCTACAGTGTTTTAGTGTTTTGGGTAACCAGCAGAAGGCCCCGACGCAGATTCAACATTAGTGACCCAAACCCAGATACGTGGAAGGTGGTGGATGGACAATAAAAACAGTGAATGTTCTGTAGCTGCAAAACTGTACTTAACATGCATCTTTTGTGGTCTGAATTTTCTGTTTAGACCAAAAGGTTTCAGGCACTTAATCTTAGCATCCCATTTTACTGTTTAGCACAACATTCTCACACTTAAAGGAACCTTATCGTACAGAAATATGTTGCGTAAGTACAGACTCAAATTAGCTCATCGGCGAGTTATTACCCAGAGGTTGTTCGTTATCTTCACATCGAGGTTCATCATCTTCTCAGTCAATGCCATCAGAAGCTTTTGTACCTTTCATACCAGTGTGGTACAGGACATGCTGTTTTGCACTTATCGTGCATTTTCGTCTTGGAACAGAGTGGGCCACGTTAAAAATCAGGAAATTTTAACAGCTAAAGATGTGTTTTCTCTGTCTTTTTCAACCCGTTGACGCTGCTGCTAACGCTGCATTCCACCTGTGCAAATGATGCGTGACGGCACGATAGTTTGATGTCTGACTGTCAAATGTCGAGGCACTAATCCAACTGGACAGACCGGTCAATGGCACGCTCCAAATTGGGTCATGTCACGTTTGCATCTTTCTAAGAAGCCTATAAAATGCGGCGGCGTCCCTGGAGGAGCATCAGTCATCCAGGTGTGAGACTTGACGGACCTCAGCGAGGTAAGACGATCCTCTTGAGACACAGCCTCAGGTGTGGACGTATGGAGAGCTGCTGGACAGGCCAAGGAAACGCAGGGTTTCTTTCTTCTAAATCAGTTTAAGCGTGTGCTTTGGACGACTTTAATGTTTTACGGGTTTACGTGACAGGTGATGACACTGATGCAGATTTCCAGTTCACTCCTGAAGTAATGAAAGGCTTCAGAGTTTAGATCTGCAATATTCAGAGTAATGTATACAGTCATGGAAAAAATTATCAGACCACACTTGTTTTCTTCAGTTTCTTGTTCATTTTAATGCCTGGTACAACTAAAGGTACATTTGTTTGGACAAACATAACGAGAACCACAAAGATTGCTCATAAGAGTTTTATTTAAGAGCTGATATCTTACCATTTTCCATGGTTTTCTTGATTATAACCTAAATCACTTAAGTTTTTACATCAATAGCTATGGCGTTGTACTGCCAAAAACACTGCTTTTATGCATTCAGTGTTTTCTTTTCTGTCTGTTTTAGTCACATGATGACGTTTAGTTGTACCAGGTATTAAAATGAACAAGAAAGTGAAGAAGAAATGGTGGTCTAATAATTTTTTCCATGACTGTATGTTAGTAGGAAGCGTTTTTTCTATGTCCAGCATGTTTTGTGTGATTAAAGTTAATTGAGTGCGGTTCATTGACCGGTTCTTCTTTGGTTTCCGTCAGAAATCAAAGCTATGTCTCAAAAAATCAACACGTCCCAACCCCGGCCAGTGATCATGACGTCCAACCAGTGGACGTCCGGCATCTGTGACTGCTTGCAAGACCGCCGTCACTGTGAGTTTGGCTCTTTGCTTTGATGGGGACGAGGTGACCATTGCTCTCCTGAGGTAGGACGAGCGGAGTTGCCATAGTCTGGTGTCCCATGGTGGACATGTTGAGAGGGCATCGGTCCTAGACTGATCTTAGTGTGGGCATACCAGGACACCAGTGAAGTACTGAGGGGTTCTCAGATAATTAAAAGTACTTAATCTCAAGGCTGAAGTTGTGAAACCCTCTGACTTGCCTCCAATGACCTCGTAGGACTGATATCTACCTGAATAATCAATAACTTTTACTCTCTCAGGTTGCTTCGCCTTTTGGTGCTACTGCTGCTTCACCTGTATA
>JAGFBZ010000669.1:0-40054 GCA_018398805.1 Hirundichthys speculiger
GTCAGCTTGGTGGGGTACTGGGTGGGCGTCCTTCACCGTGCGGGCGTTAAGCCACCGGTAGTTCCACACAGATACGCAACTCCCCACTCTTTTTCCATACGAGTACCAGAGGAGAGGCCCACTCACTGGAGGATTTGCGTATTATGTCCTTCTCTTCCATCTCAGAGAGGGCTTCTCTTAACTTCTGGTATTGGCCTGGTGGAACACGGCGGTATGGTAGTCGGAATGGTCGGTCATCTGTTAGGTGGATTCTGTGGACGAAGTCCTTGGCGTGGCCACAGTCCAGTTTGTCCTTGGAAAACACGTCCTCATACTTCTGTATGAGCTCCACCAGCTGACTCTTCCAGAAGGGAGACACTTCACACGAATTGACGTCGATTTTATCCAGTCCGAGACTGTTAAGTTTGTCCTGGAGGGTAGGAGCTACAGGGGTGCTACAGGCATGGTCTGTGCCCTTCTGCATGCTTTGGTTTTGTGCCTTCAACTCTGTGACATGGGCGTGGTCCATGTTGAGCTCAAAATCTTCCAACGCCACACATGGCGAAACATCAGCCAGCTTTGTGTTCCTTCTCAGTGTTACAGGCTTGTCACTTGTGTTCACAATTTTTAATGGCACCCACCTGTCACCACTCATTGAGGCCACGGTTCTCCCGACAATGATGTTTCTCTTGTGTGACTGGGACTTTGACGGCTCCACTAGTATGGCACTTCCCTGAGAGACAGGAGCAACACCAGGAAGCTTGCCCCACACTATGTGCTCATGTCTGGGGGTAAGTGTCACTGCATTAGCAAGCTTTACAGTTCCGATAATGTCTGGAATCGCGTCGCCCTTCCATCTTGTTATACCTGAGAGCATACTTAAAAACTGTTCAATGCTTGACTCACCAGAAGAATCCGCTTTGTTCATCACACGCCAATAGCTGGGATTTTCCTTGAACTGACGTAGCAGGTGTTTGATCACATTGCTTCCTACTATCATCTGGTCACATTGGCCTGGTACAACCAGTGTGGGCACGCTCATTTCCTGTCCATAAACACTCAACTTTAACTGATAAATGCACTTGGGCCGCACTTTCACACCGCCACAGCCCACCAGAACGACATCCTCATTGGACTGAGTGCTCTCCGATAGCAGTCCTGCTTTGTGGAGTTCCGCTTCAGCACCTTCACTCATTGTGCAAGCCATAGACCCACTATCAAGCAGAGCCCGCAATCGGATTTGGTCATTCACCAGCACGTCAGTGTAGAATAAATCGTCTGCTTTCTCGAGCCTATGTATGTTTTGGCAAATGATGACACTGTTGTTCTGAGCAGACTTGCAGCTTTCTTCATACAGGGAGCTTAGGTCTTCTTCTAGTTTGAGGGTCTGAAATGATGCACTCACACTTTGCCCTCCGGAGTGTGAGTGACTCAGTTTCCCTGGTTGGGCGTGCGGCTCTCAGGCTGGGTTTTGTGTGGCGCGGCTCTTGTACAGTCTCTCTTCTGGTGACCAAGTTCCAGGCATCCAAAACACCTTTTCTCTTTCATGCAGTGTTCACGTGTCATATGAGTCTTCTCGCCGCACACACGGCAGGGTGAGGGGCGTGACCACTGGGTCGGCTGTTGGATTGGTGAGGCTGTCCTGGCCAGGAGGCTTTCCAGCATGCTCAGCACTCTTTCTAATGCCCCCGCTTCTGGAGTGGTGACTGCACTCTTTTTAGCCTGTGCAGTGGGTTCTTGAACACTGGCTCTCATTGCAGTTAACTCCTCCTCCGCCACAGGACTGGGAGTAGCAGTTGCTGCCGTTGCCACCACAAATCTCTCTGCTCTAGAGGGCCTCTTTCTTGTCTGATGTTCCCTCTGGTGCTCATCGATGGCCTCTTGGACTTCCATAGCTGACCATTTGCTAATGGGCTTACACCTGAATACACTGGAGAGGTCAGAGCTGGGGCAGTTTCGGATGAACATCATGGCAACTTCCACAGACATATTCTCCATCTTCCCTCCACTCCTCCGCAGGTGTCTGTCAGCGTGTTCGGCTGCTGTATTTAGTCGGACCCAGTAGTCCACCGGGCTCTCATCCACATCTGGGTGAGTGGCGTAGAAATCAGCCAATGGTAAGCTGGACATGGGGCAGTCACTAAAGTATCTTCTGAGGATGTCATATATTACTTCAGGATGTGCTGCCTTGTCAGAATTACTCTTCAGCCCTACCTTGACGATGTTCTTTGCTCGCCCCAACAGGTGACTGAGGATTTCATCCACCTGCTCCCCAGCAGAGCAGCCCCTTTTGCGCAGATATGTGTCCATCACATCTATCCACTCTTGGACGGTGTATTTGTCTGTGCCGTCTCCTCTATACACCGCTGGTTCCTTAGCATCTGTCTTCACCACAACACTCAGTCGGGACATATCAGGTGTGAATGGTGAGGGATCTAGCAGTGGGAGAGAACTAGGGGGTGGGGGGCCTCTTATAGGAGCAGTTGTCTGGTTGGCTAAAAGGCGATTAACGACAGAGTCACCAATCTGGAACCCCTAGCTCTCCTAGCAGGTCGCGTATCTGCCCTAGGGTGTCACTGTCAGTGGTGATGGGGGTCGAAGACTTGGGCTTTGCTACAGGTGTGACATTATCAATGCTCAGACTAGACTTGGGCTTCACTACGGGTGTGACATTATCAATGCTCAGACTAGACTTGGGCTTCACTATGGGCATAGGGAGCTCTGGCTTCTCTACAGACATGGCTTCATCCATACCTAGATAACTACCAAAGCTGGGCTGACCCACCCGCTCTCTGTCTAGGATATCTGCGTATCTCAAGCCTCTACCCCTCCCAATACTAGAAACTGGAGTAAACTCCATGGCAGTTTAAACTCAAGTTTAACTCAGTTTATACTCAATAATACAGTGCAATAATTACAATGTGGAAAATACAATATGATCAAACAGTTAGCTGTGTAAAACCAATGTGGAAATGACCAGCAGTTGCCAAATTAAGAGGGGAAATTTAGAATGGAGATGTTAATTTTTTTTTTTTTTTCAATTATAAAACAATGTTGACGATCCTCGGATTCTTCCTGGATTCGCGCACAGCACGATACGCTTACTTGCTCACAGCTTGACCTCGGCGATCTGCAGTGGCTGATCTGAAGGATCCGGGTCACGGCACCATTTGTGGCAGCTGCTTTTCTGCGTTGTGTTATGTAGTTAGGGAGTGAGACACACACTGGAGTTGAGCATCTATGGGAGTTTATTCTTCAGACTTCAGACTTCAGACTTCAGAATAAAGGAAAAACACAGGCGTCACACACACAGAGCCACACTGCAACTCTCCACCGCTCAGCTCAGAGCACACACAGCTCTCTCATGCTTGTATACTACACAAAATATACAGCATAGCTCATGCTGTAATAAAATTAATGTGAAGATACAATGCACTTTGTAAAACAAAATCAAACATGTGCAATGAAAATGCATTAAATATTTCCCACACATTTTCCACAGTCTAAAATAATTGAATTAATTCACCCACATTAGCTCATTTTTATAATGCAAAAATATCAAAAGTGAACTGAATTAGACAACCAGCATACCTTCAGAATAAAGGAAAAACACAGGCGTCACACACACAGAGCCACACTGCAACTCTCCACCGCTCTAAAGAAAAAAATATAAATTAAAATTCACATAACCACAATAACACGTCACGTTACATATGAAATCATACAGTTATTACACAGCCATAACATGCAGAGCACAACCTCATGACATCAGCATGAAAGGAGGAGAAACAAAGGAAAAACCAGTTCAGCTAGCATAAAGCTAAGTTAACTAACTCTGCATGAATAACTCAGTTTAAGATTCAATTTACAAGTTCTTAATCAATGGAGGCTTGACCAAAAGCTTCATTAGCATGTTACATTACAGCAGATATCAACATATTGTGGTTTAGAACGGGGAAAAAAGGTATAATAATAAGACAATGGAGAGAGTGCCTCATAAAGTGACTCACCAGCTCAGAGCACACACAGCTCTCTGACTCTAGGTGGTGCAACGCCAAAACAACACCCCAGGGGAACGAAGGGGATACAATTGAAAATCACCGTAGGAACCTTTCTTTTCTCTTATTTTACAGGAGGAAAAAATCATTTTGGGGAAGTTCACAACACAGAAGAAAGATTTTAGGGAAAATAAATAATCAAAACATAATAAGAAATTTGACTTGGCTACACCCCCGATGTGGCAGCGGCGGCATGCTGCCCCCATCCAGAGTCTACACGCCAGGGTGAGTCAGCTGACCTGGCGGGGGCCGTCTGAAGAAGACCTGGTGGGTCCGGCACCGCCGGGGGTGGCGCCAACAACCTGGTCTGCATGATGAACCGGGCTCTGGGACGGTCGGCTCCATCGCTCGCCGGACTGAGGGAGCTCGGTCTTCCCAGAAGAGACAGTTTGGTTCATCTGAGTTTGCTTCATCTGTGTTTCCTCCTCTGACCTGGAGATATCTCACTTAATTCACCATTGTGGAAATATACTGGTTTTAACGGCTGTTAACAGTTTTAACGGCTGTTATCTGGAGTTAGCACTCGGACCACAGGACTGGTACACGAAGAAGGAGCGCTGGACCCCAGCAGCTCCTCAAGTACACCAGACTGCAGCGTCTGGTGTACTTGAAACTTGAATTTCCCCCTTGGGGGATCAATAAAGTATATCTGATTTGATTTGATTTGATATTGTGGTATTTCAGGAACACTCAGTAGTGGCAGTGAGGCTTTTTGTCTGTCTGGAAAACCAAAGGAGAGGAGTGGTGCTAAAGGTTGTTGGCTCAAACCCAGACTGACCACAACTCCCTGTGCAAAAGAGTTCGAAATAAAATGCACAACAGTATGTAACATTGATGGACTGGAGAGCGCTGGTCCACAAACTTACAGCCCCCTACCAACACTCTCGGAAACCGATCCATATTAGACGTGAATGCTGTAATCGCGACCGCTAAACGGTAATGTAAAACAAACAAGCTAATGCCTGCGTTAAATTATGTTCACTAAAGTCTTTTCTTCCCCCTTTTTTTTAAACTTCCGACAGATTCAGATTGTTGTTCTAAGTGTATGAAAACATTATGAAAGATTAATATAAAGACAGAGATGCTGTTAAAGGGTCAAATTCTGTTAACACAGAGAAAATCTTACCAGACACCATTGAAAAAAGCTGTGATTCTGGTTGGTGACTTTGACTGATATTAACATCTCATTGCTTGCCAATTTTCCCATAGACTAATTATCTGCAAAGATAAAACTACTTTTACCTGCATTATCTGGGCAATGCGCAGTTGCAAACTTGTCCATTATTTTTTTTTTATTTTTATTTAATTTTTATTTAACCTTTGTTTATACAGTTAAGACACATTGAGATCAAGATCTCATTTTCAAGTGTGACCTTTTCAGTAATAAATCACATTAATACTATTTTAACAACTTAGAGAAGCTAGAACCTTTACTGCATTGTAAATGACATTGAGCTAGCATGTGTAGCTAACCATGTTCTAACTTACTACCTGAATGTTACCTTCCCATGGAAGTTAGCTAAATAATGACAGCACCGTTGTTCCTTTCTGGCGATTGTTGTATATTAATTTGAACTTTGCTACTTTAGAGGATCCATGACCTGATGTCAGTAAGAAAAATTAATATAACCTTGGCTAAAACGGATTAACCCTAGAAAATAACTGAGCTCTGTTTACGTCAACGTGCATCTCCAAATGAGAAGGTGAGTTATTTAATGCCAGTAATTCTTTTCTTAGTGTCAGACAGTTCCTGACATTCCTGGAGCCCAGAAAATGAAACATTTCCTAAAAATAGAGCCAAGGGTGGCTTGGCTTCAGGGGGCTCAGTCTATATGTTAAATGTTGTGCTTCAAATTATAACCGCCGATTCAAAATGCGCACTTTGCTGCCATTTGAGGCTGGGATAGCACTACCTGATTGGTTTAAACTTCCGTTGCAGAAACGCAAGAAATATTTTTTGTGAATAAAACATTTTGGTGACAGGTCAATCATGAAATGTAATAAGGTCCATCTGAGAAATGTAATGGAGTAGAAAGTACAAATAACAGCTGCAAAATGTAATGGAGAAAAACTCAAATGTATGCTGTAAGTTTTTTTCACCCAAGTAAAGTACAGATATGTGAAAAATTTACTGAAGTACAGAAACAAAGTATTTGTACTCTTTGATCTTCCTCTAGGCCTCCTGCCTTGCAGTTCCAGCCACATCATCCTTCTGATATATTCACTATCCCTCCTCTGTACATGTTAAAACTATCTCAGTCTGGCCTCTCCAACTTTCTCTCCAAAACATCTAACAAGCACTGTCCCCCTGATATATTAATTCCAGATCCTATCCACCCTTGTTCACCAACTATCACTGCTCTATCACTCAAATCACTTTGTCAATCAATCAAACTTTATTTATGTAGCACTTTTAGTACAATTAAAATGAGGCACGAAGTGCTTTACAAAGTAAAAACAGAGTCAGTCCCACCTGTTTGCCCACCCCCCTCCCCTCCACCCCTAATTCCCTTCAGTGATAAAATGTGTAATCCAAAGAAAAAAAATGGCTAAAATAGCTGGGCACGGAAAAACCAGAGAGGAAAACACAATCAGAGGGAGCCGTCTGCATCGGGAGGCAGGTGCAACCCAGCTGCAGAACAGACTTCTTGCCAGGGACATAGCAGCCGTCACCCTGACAGAGAGGACTCTGCTGAGGACATACTTTCTAACTCTTAAACGTGCAACAAATCTTATAACATCCCTCAAAATTGAGTGTGTTTGTGAACATTTTAAACATACTGGGTGTTTGAGACTGCTGTCCAAAACTGCAATCACACGAGCCTGCAGAGCCACCACCTCTTAAAGTAGCGGTAAAAGACCCAAAGTTTTTCTCTGCCTTGGTCAAGACATGTGTGTCACAGGTTGGACACTGTGTTGAAACGTCAGTTTCAAGTTTCACATCCATAATTTTAAGTAAACTACTTGAATAAAAAGGGAAACAGACTGTACAAAAATCAACCAAATATACACGCCACAAATGGAACAAATGTACAGTCAAATCTAAATTATATATACCAAAACGGTTGTGCTTGTCTTTAAATTTAATAGCTCAAATCAACATAATGTACCTGTGACTAATAAACTATGATTAATGTTAACTGTTATCAACATTCAGCTGAGGGGTACAGCAGCAAGTGCCATCATCACTGTATCCAGATTTCAATGCACTATCTGCATGAGTCCAGTATAACTCCCCCAATACTGCCTTTGTGTTTAAATGTCATGGCTGGCACCTGTGATACAACCCAGGGTTTCCTTTCAGCACAGTAGGCAAGGCTGGCTTGGAGTAGTGATGGCTTCACAAGACATTTTGTTTTTAAAAAAAATTAGAACAATAATAATATATTATTAATAATAACCAATACTTTGAAAACAATGTATTAAAAGTCATCACCATGTTACAGACAATATGTCATCTACAAAGGGTCTTCCTGTGAAGCACTTTTCTTTTGTCTCAATCTTTTTCTCTCCGGCATGATGGCATCTACTGATTGACTGACTCCATTTCTAGGGCTACTTGACAAATATCCTCTGCTCAGCAGTTGAAATGGTTTTAATAGTCACAGCTTGTCAATGGGTAATACATTACCCATAATTCAACAGTAGGAACATTTTATCTCTACACAACACTATTTCACCTGAGAAATTGGACTATTGTAAAAAGTAACAGTATTGTCAAGTCCACCTCTTTTTCCTTCCAAAAGGATGCAAAGAAAACTCAATTAATATATCCAACTCAAACTTTTATTTTTCTTTCTTGAGGTTGGTTGGTCACTGGATCTCAAGAGGTTGTAAACCTTAAAACACAGAAATAAAAATCCTCTTCTTAATGCAAACTTACTGTTATATTAATAAAAATGATGTCAGGTCAGCATGGCCTGTTTATCGAGTAATGTTAATATCTAATGTTTTTCCAATGTGGGATGTCACTCAGGCGTCATCGAATGATTTTTGGGACACAAGAAATCAGCTCAAGGCTCAAAGTATTGATAAACAGGGTTTAAGAGTAACTGCATTTCCTCTGCTCATTGTCTTATCCTGACAACAGCTGTCTTGTACGCCTGTATGTGAGTACCTGATCATCTCTGCTTGTCTACAATGGAGATTAAATCCACTCTGGACCCTCGTCCGTTGTCCAGTGCCTTGCTCAAGTGTTCACTAGAACCTCAATCAATTATGAGTAAACTAATATGCACAATTAGTAATTTTTAAACACTTAACATAAAAATCAGTACTGTACTGCTTTAGTTAACTGATCTACAAAGCAGTGAAACAAAAACTTGACCATATTTATCAATATTTCAAAGACAGTGAATGCGAAAAAACATTTCACCATTGATTGGCATCTTTGGATTGAATCTATGATCAGACTTCTTTCCTCTGAAGTTTGTTTAAATAACTGAGCTTCCCCCAGTCTCTCAGGTGCTCTAAATCAGTGATAATGAATGATGAGGTGAGCAGCAGCCTGCTTGCTGCAACTGGTGCACTCTGGGAAGTGTAGTTTTCAGATCAATTCCTGAAATTCAGCTCAAAGTACATTTAACTTCCACACATCCCTTTCATTGTTGTGTCTGTCTTTATACTCTGTTCTGTTGAGCTAACAGCAATAGCATCATTTAAAACAATAAACTACCCACTTCAAGAAGGTTTTTACATATTCCTACACTGGATTTGATTGATTTACATTGAAGGGCAATGTACTAGCGACCTCTGTTCAATTGAGCTTGTACACATTTAGCATTAATTTTGTACATGCTCTAAACCCATGACTGGGATATATATATATATATATATATATATATATATATATATATATATATATATATATATATATATATATATATATATCCGATATGACATACATATATGTACAAGCACACACATATATATATATGTGTGTGTGTGTGTAAAATTTGCTATCTTTATTAGTGACCAAATTATCATGTCTACAATATTATTGCTGGTATTCTTAATTGCAGTACAAATGTTTAAAAAAAAAGAAAAGATAGATTGAAATAATTTTACAAAACCTGGTGATTTACTTGTCATTACTGATAAGTTATCACCAAGTTACACAATCTTCCTAAATCTTCCTCCCTCCTATGATGTATTTGAGCTTACGTCTGCTTGCCTTGCATTGGCTGTAAAGCTGTGGCTCACGGAGATGGGCCAGTAGAGTTGAAGTGTTACTGCCTTTTGCAGCAACTTTTTCTTCTATGCTCTGCAGACAGGATAAGTGTCCTCCAACAGTTGTCCCTCTCTTAAAAAAACAACATATGCCCAGACCTCGGATTTCGTCACATCTTTATTGTAGAACTGGCAATTAACATCCTGCCCAGGGACTACAGTTGCAAATTAGCTAATCAGCTATAAACTGGCACATTTACAGAAATGTTCATCAATGTGCATTGTCCCTGAACAAATAAACTTGAAATAAAAATAAAAATAAATAAAGAACTCAGAACAAGATAATCAAATTACCATTAAATCTATTAAAACTTAATGAAAAATAGTAATGAACAAAACAAAATCAAATTACTAAAATATTAAAATTGACATAAGACCATCTAACCAGCTCCACTAAAAAAGTATTGATCGATGAGCAAGAAATAGATGCAAACTTTTAAGGAGGCACTAGGTTGCCACCACCTGACTAAGCAGAAATAACAGATCAGAAAAAACAAACAGATTTTTCTTATATTTAAGCAGAAAACAAAGTATCAAGTGCATTTGTCAAATGAGACAGCAGAAAGAATACAGTTGAGAAGAACATGGAATCAGATGTAAAAATTATTCAACCTGCATTCTAAACATGTAGAAATTAATATGGTATAGTGCAAAGATCACTTAGAATTAATTTACTATTTTGTCTTCTATTCCAACTTGAGCATCTATGATATTACACAACTACTACTCCTCTCAGCTAGTTCTCTCTGGCTTGTATTAAATACCTGTACCGCAGTTCCTCTGCTTGGATTCTAAGTGTATTTTGAAGCTGATTTTGTAACGTTTCCACTGTATTTTTCATCCGCTTTTCTTTTTCCTCTCTCTTCCTCTCCCTTTCTGCAGCTCTCATTTCCATCTCCCTCCTTTTCTCCTCATTCCTCTCCTCCCTCATCCTCTTCTTCTCCTCCTCTCTCTCCTTCCTGTCTGACTCTCTCTCAGCCCGGTGTTGCTCATTCATTTTTTCAAACTCCTTTTGAAATTTTTCCTGGAGTTTTCTCTCCATTTCTTCTTTCTCTCTGCGTATTTTCTCCTCTTTCTCTTTCAGGATGCGTTGTGTCTTCTCTTCTATTGCCCTCTCTGCCTCCTGGAACATCTCGTTGGTGTAGTGGCTTCCTCCGTTCTTCTGCACGATATTTCTGATCTTCTGGAGCAGCTCAGTGACCTGAGGCTTCTTATCTTCCAGCTTGTTATTGAAGACATGATACTGGTTGTTACATCTGGACACAAGCTCCTGTAGCTCTTCACTTCCAGACAAGAATTCTTCAATAGTGGTGTCTTCGAGGAAGTCTCCATGAGTAAAGAGAACCATGCTGTATCTGTCTGCAGCCTGGCCAAAGATTTCTTGAATCCTTTGTACTGTCTGCTTTTCCTCCTCAGTGAACCTGCCCAGTCCAATGACCACCAAGAAGATATGAGGTCCAGGAGCAGCATAAACAACACACTGGCTCACATCTTTGGTTGTCTTATCCTCACCAAACCTGGTATCAAACAGGCCTGGGGTGTCAATGATAGCAACTTTCTGTCCATCCACTAAAGCTTTGTCTTTAGCACAGTCCACAGTCATAGACTTGGCACTGCATTTGGAGGGAAAGCGGGACCATCCCAGAATGGTGTTTCCAGTAGCACTCTTCCCTATTCCAGTCTTCCCCACCATCACAATCCTCAGCTCCTCATTATTCGTACATTTGGATCCTGTGTGAAGGAATGTTTGAGACTGCATTAACATCCATATCAAAGATTTACAAATGAATCCCCTTTCTAAGAAACAATACGGCAAAAAGGTAAGTAAAATTCTGTATAAAAAGGATTCTATGTTATTTCACAGTTATCGTTTCAAAATGTATACAAGCATCTGTCTGCAGGAGATCACATGACATCAAACTGGACTCAGCAGGGATCACTGTCATACCACATTAACTCTAACACATGGAAATAAAATCCCATCTTACCAAAGCCGCTGGCCATATTTGACTTGAATTGTGTTCTGTCCACGTTTGGCTTGAAAATGACTCTTCAGCTGAAGTAAAGAAGCAGAGATCTCAGTGGCCACGCTGTCTCCAGTATTGGCTTTATATACAGTAGCTCTGCAGCTTCCACTAAATCACACCCACATAGTTTAAAAAGTAAAAGAGAAACTCAAGTTTTATTGTCCATCTCTTATCAGGAGGTTTGTGGTTTGATCCCTGGCCTCTGCAGAACACGTGTCAGTAACACTGAGCAAAGATTTTCCACTGATCATTTGTGATTTAGTGTGTGTATGACAAAGATCAAACCATGCAGGAATTGAGAAGAAAATAAAATTAAAAATGCATGGAGTCCATGACAGCTGCATATAAGTTTGGGTGAATGTCTTATCTGGAGATGGTGCTTCTTTAGTTTTGTTGATCACTCATTATTAACTCACATGTTAGAAGTGTCAAATATTATTTCAGATCATTCTGATATGTTCTCAAAAGATTTTCAAAACAACGAGGAACTGCAGCTTTTGAGTGGAGTGAAATAAAAAAAAAAACGCATTATGTTTTACTGGAAGAAGAAAAGTTGCATAAAATTAAAAAAAAGAATTAAGAGCTTTTACATATATGTATATATATATATATATATATATATATATATATATATATATATATATATATATATATATATATATATATATATATATATATATATATATATATATATATATATATATATGTAGTTAGCTTGTATCTTGGCTGTCCTTCCATCCTTTAGTATGCTTGATCCCCAGAGTTTAGTATAGAGAGTGAAGGGGTGAGTGGTCATTCAGTATCTGCTCGAGATATCTGATGTCAAGTATCTAGTTTGTGCTTCCAATGAAATACTCTTGTGCATTTTTGCTACCCTGAACCATAACATCCACAAACATTGTTATATAATGAAGCAAATAAAATCTAAATATTTACACCCAAAAGTATTTACATTTTCAATCCCACAGATCATTTCAAACATGACTTTTTGTTAACCTTACAGTTAAGCACTACTAAAATAATTCATTATTTGCTTTTTCTTCTACATTTTGTAATAACGAGAAGTTTCTCTATGAATCCTAATTTATAAAATCCTCCCCTGAGAAAGAGTTTCCCCTTTTAAAATTAACAAGCAAAGAAAAAAAAATTCTCGTGATTCCTCTCTACCTGTAGTTTTGTTTGTTTATGAAGCCCATAAATCTTAAAGTGGAACATGTAGTGAGATCATCAGCTTATTTTGTGTGTAGATTCCCTCCTTATCCATCCTGTTTTACTGCATGACTGTGAGGCCGCTCTGATAACAGCATGCTTTCTCTCACTCACCCCTCCCTCCACCCTTTACAAGAAATAGCAGTACTTCTTGCAAAGCTGGATATTGATTAATCTGGATACGTGCTGTCCCTGTGTAGTAAAACTGCAACTACGTACGTCAGATGTACAGTAAAGAGAATAGTGTTATGTCCTGCCTGTTGTTGATTAAGTATCATGATCTGCCTCTTAAAAACTCCCAGTCCCAAGACTAACTGTATTATTATTTCCCTTAGCCAATTCCCCAAGAGCAGAGGAGATCACCAGGAGCCTAACAAGAATGATTGTAAAAGACCTGCAGCCCCTGTCCATTGTGGAAGATCAGGGCTTTAAGGATTTTGTCAAGACCCTTGATCCAAAATATAACATTCCAAGTCGCAAAGTGCTAGTAGAGGGGAAACTGCCGGATCTTTTTAAAGACTGCACTTCAAAGGTCAGAAAGGCATTAAGTCAAGTCGACAATGTTGTATTGACAACTGACACGCGGACATCAAGAGCCACAGAAAGCTATTTAACAGTCACATCCATCCAACCTCATAAATGAGCACTGGCAGATGGAAGCCTATGTAATTGAAACATGTTCTTTCCCTGAACAACACACCGCCGATAATATTTGTTTCCATCTTAAAAGAACTGTGGAGGACTGGGGCATAAAGGAAAAAATACTGGCAGTAGTCACGGACAATGGAGCCAACATGGTTGCTGCTGTGCGCAAGGCAGGTTGGGCACATTACCCATGCTTTGCGCACACATTAAACTTAGTCGTAAAAGACTCACTCAAAGCCGTCCCGGACTTACTTGGCATCCAAAAGAAAACCAGTGCAATTGTTTCTTTTTTTCACCACAGCACCACAGCTACAGCCAAGCTCAAGGAAATTCAAAAGCAGCAGAAATTTCCTGAACAAAAACTGCTCCAATCAGTTGAGACACGATGGAACTCAGTGTTTTACATGTGGGAGAGACTGTCCAAGCAAAAAGATGCAGTTACCACAGTCCTCTGCCTACTTGGCAAAAGCTCTCTTTGCTTGAGTCAGGAAGAATGGTCTGAAATCAATCACTCACTTAATGCACTAAGACCATTTGAGGAGATAACAAGGGAAATATTGGCGGAGAAACATGTTTCCATTTCAAAAGTGATACCCCTGGTATCACTGCTTCTAAGAACCCTTTCTGCTTCTGAGCGAGAAGGCAACAAGCTAGCTGCTGAGCTGTCAGCTCAATGTCACCCCCGCCGTTTCAGGGCCACAGAAACATTTTATGGTCTCGCCGTTAGCACTTTCTTGGACATCAGATTCAAAAACATGGGGTTCCGTGACTCATCTAATGTTGAGCCTGTAAAGGCTCGACTTGTCACAGAGATGCAATCACAAAGTCAGACCTCAGCACCTCCTTCAACTGCCACCAGCTCGGCCACCAGCTCGGCCACCAGCTCGGCCACCAGCTCGGCCACCAGCTCGGCCACCAGCTCAGCCACCAGCTCGGCCACCAGCTCAGCCACCAGTTCTGTCCCAGCTCCTGCTGCAGCATCTGTATCTGAACCAAAAGGTGGGATTTGGGCAGAATTTGACTCTGAAGTCCTTTTATCTCACCACCATAGGAGTACTAGCACTGATGCACTAATTGAAATGCGCAGATACACCAAAGAAAGGCCCATTCCAAGGGACCAGGATCCACTACTTTGGTGGAAAAACAATTCACCAACATTCCCCTGTCTGAGCAAACTTGCAAAGAAACATTTAGGTGTTGCTGCAACCTCTGTGCCGGCTGAGAGGCTGTTTTCAAAGGCTGGACAGCTACTGAGCATCAGGCGATGTGCACTGAAAGCAAAAAATGTAAGTTCTTGAATAAAAACCTGTAACCAAATCCTTTGTTCCTGACAGGGAGAGAGGGCCCACAGAGTAGCTTCTTTGAGTAGTTCTTTGAACTTATTCTTTATTTATTTACACTTTATTTATTTCATTTTCACTTATTGTTTTTTTTTTAATTTTGCTTAAAGCCAGAAAGGAAGTGTGCTAATTATTGTATTTTTTTTGTATTGTTCTACTTGAAAAAAGAATATGTTTGAAACTGTTTACAATATTTGTTGTGGTGAGTTCATTTAGTTGTATTGTGGTTTGCAGCCATCTACCTCAGAAGATTTTGTTTTGATTTGCTTGAAGTGATATTTTTACACTGTTTATTTAAGAAAAAACAAAAGAAGTGCACTGAAAGGAAGAAAATTCCTTATTTTTGTATTTTTTGAAGAACAATTCTATTTTGTATTGTGGTTTTTCCTTTTACTCCTTAAAAAAAGTTTTATTTCCTAATGTTAAGAAAAACCTTGTTTATTACTGTTCTATTGTTTCAAAACAAAAATTTTAATTGTGACAATAAAGTATTTTGCTGTCACCTATAAAGTTTGCTGAAATTCTATCGTAGGTTTTAACAAAAAGGTCAGCAATTTCATGACAGAGTTTAATATGAAAAAGTATCGGTATCGGTATCGGTATCGACAATACTGGCCTTGTATTTACTTGGTATCGGATCGATACCAAAATGCTCAGTATCGCCCAGCTCTACCGTCAGGCGCCGAGGCTGGCCCCCTAGATTGCTTCTGGGCCGCCGTCAGGCGCCGAGGCTGGCCCCCTGGATTGCTTCTGGGCCGCCGTCAGGCGCCGAGGCTGGCCCCCTGGATTGCTTCTGGGCCTCCGTCAGGCGCCGAGGCTGGCCCCCTGGATTGCTTCTGGGCCTCCATCAGGCGCCGAGGCTGGCCCCCTGGATTGCTTCTGGGCCTCCGTCAGGCGCCGAGGCTGGCCCCCTGGATTGCTTCTGGGCCTCCATCAGGCGCCGAGGCTGGCCCCCTGGATTGCTTCTGGGCCTCCGTCGGGCGCTGCAGCCGCCCTCCTGAACTCTTTCTGTTTGGCCTGATGGTCTAGTGATTGTTTAGGTTTGTTTTTTTTTTTGTTCCCTGCCTTCCAGCCCCCTCCTCCCGCCCTGCTCTGCTCCCCTTCCTTCTTTGTTTTGTCTTGTTTTTGGTTTGGACCGTCTGGGAGCCGGTCCTTTTGGGGGGGGGTACTGTTATGGCCTGGGTCGGCCATAGCAGCCCTGTGTGTGTCTGTGTCTGTCAAGTTGGCATCTCTCCCTGTCTTTAGTGGTTTTACTTTCAAGGTCTGTGTTGTCTCTGTTTTCTGCATTGCTTCCTTCCCCTCGTTACCACTGATTCCCTGCACCTGCCTCTCGTTTGTTCCTCTGTGTATTTAAGTCCTGTCATTTCCCCAGTTCTCTGTGGGTCCATCGTTGTGAGTATGTGTTTGCAGTCCTGTATGTTTTCCCTCCCGTCTTTTGGATTGTTATTAGTTATGTTTTTGCAGTTTGACTTTTTGTGTTTTTTGATCTTTGCCTTTTTTGTGTTTATGGATCAGTCTGGACTTTTTGTGTTTTCTTAAATAAACCTTTGCTCTTTTTAAGATCTCCTGCACCTTGGTCCTCTTTAGTAGCTGCGAACATGTCTCTCTCTCTCTCTCTCTCTCTCTCTCTCTCTCTCTCTCTCTCTCTCTCTCTCTCTCTCTCTCTCTCTCTCTCATCTCTCTCTCTCTATATTATATGCACTAGTGGCCTTTATTGACAGTGAAGGTAGACAGGAAGGGGGGCAGAGAGAGAACAGGGAGAACATGCAGCAGTGTCCGAGAGTCAAACCCGCGACCGCTGTGTCGAGGACTGTAGCCTCTGTATATGGGTCCCTGCCCTAACCTCTGCGCCACCGAGCGGCTCCAGAAAATATTGTTTTTCAGGTTCATTGACGTGTCTTGTTGTCAGGCTCATGGCTAAACATAGAATCTGGACTTTTACTGCGGATTAAAATTCAATTACTTTTCCTTTAATACTACAAGTGATTGAAATAATTAATAACTCAATAACCAATTACAAATGTTCTGCTAATTGCAAAACTTAAAACTTGAGAAAACAACCATATTTTTAACGTTAGAAGTATAATTGTACAGGATTCAATTAGACTGTACACTTGAAAGTGTAAATATCAAAACAAAATCAGAATAGCTTAAATACAAATGTTGAACACAAAGCACTGGTAGAAATAGATCTTTTTGGTTGCTACTTGTAGGAAACATTTCTACCAGCAGATCAACCAGCTGGAAAGAGTCTCCTACAGGTGATCTGAGACAACTGTCTTTTTACTACAGTATGTCAGTGGCATATTTAAATAATGTTAGAAGGTAAACTCAGAGGCCTGACTGGTTAAAATGCACGTATCTTAAACAAATTCACAAACATACTGTGCTAAACATGATCAGAGAAAAGTATGTAATTAGTTTATACAGTAGTTAGACAAAATAGCCAGTATAGAGATCATAATTAAGCTACTTCTTAAATATTATTGTAATGTGCAGCATGGGCTGGCCTGAAGAGAGGAATCAGAGAGGCCAAGTCAAGCTACAGCACAAGGATTGAGGTCTTCCTAGAAAGTACAAACAGGAGGCAGGTGTAGCAAGGAGTACATCATCTCACAAACTACAGGAACAACCTCTGAGCTGAAGGTGATGCCCCACTGGCAAAGAGGCTGAACCTCTTTTTTGCCCGCTTTGAGGTGGAGTCACCAGAGGCATACACAAAATATTCAACAGGCCACAGCAGCATCCCCATCATAGTAGAGGAGCATGAGGAGAGATGCTCAGTGCAGGCCATCAACTGTGGACCAGACGCCATCTCCACCCGGGTGTTTAAGGACTGTGTAGACCAGCTGGCTGGAGTCTTCACTAGGATTTTTTAATCTCTCCCTTTTCCAGTCCTCTGTCCCACCATGGCTCAAGTCCTCCACCATCATCCCTCTACCTAAGAAACCTCACATCTCCAGCCTGAATGACTGCTGGCCAGTTGCACCCACCCCAGTGGTGATAAAGTGCTTTGAAAAGCTGGTCAGATGTCACGTTGTATCACTCCTCACCCAAAGTTTTGACCCCAACCAGTTTGCGTACAGAGCAGACAGATCCACAGAGGATGCCGTAGCCACAGCTAAACTTATGTAAACCTTTGACCTCAAAGAAAACATAATAAATTCTCGATGAAATTCTCTCTCTCATCATTGTGGCATTTAATAAAATTAAATAATTTTGGTAATCCCGACTGACCTGAAACAGGGAGGATTAGTCTGATTTGACTTCAGACAGTGAGACAAAGAAATAAAGTGTGTTTTTGTTCAGTGTATGTAGACTTCTGGCTTCAATTGTAACATCTTCAAAAAGGCAGCTTTTATCCCTTTGTGTAGCTTTTATCACCTTTCACTTTTCAATCAAATTTAGATGTTGATGGAGGTCTCCATGTAGATGTATTTTCAATGTCTCGGAAGTGACGGCTTTTCACCTTTCACTTTTCAACCAAATAAAAACGTGCTCTAGATGCCTGACAAAGTTGTCTTTTCAATGTTACTTTACTTGGTGGGATAGCTCTCTGGCTTCTTCAGGGGGGACAGTGCAGTGTGGAGGGCTGTGTTGATGGCGTTTTCAGTTTATTGTTTTGATCAATTTGCAAAGTGATGAAGATCAAAGCTGAGAGGTTTTAATATGTTATGTTTTAATATTTTGTTAGAAAAGAAAAATCTAATTTTTACTTATCAATTTAACATATTATTTTCAGGGAATGGTCAGTCAAACTGAATAATATACCCAGTTAATATACCCAGCTAACGTACCCAGTGGTGATTCTGACCGTCCTCAAAGTGAGGTATGCAATATTATTGAACCTTTTTCCCCGCCTCACACTCTACATAAAAATTATAGGTAACACTTTATTTTAAGGTACACCTATTCATCATTAATTAGTTGCTTATTAACATGCAAATTAGTAGCATATTGGCTCTTAATTACTCATTATTAAGTACTTACTAATGCCTTATTCTGCATGGCCTTATTATACAACCAGTAAGCCATTAACTAAGAGTTTTCCCTCAATAACCTCAGAATTATTGCTTATTAGTAGTAAGTAAGGAAGTTGTTGTGTATGAATTACGATCTCAATATGCTTTGCTTAGTATGGACTTTATAAGGTGGTAATACCACAAGAATAGTTATTCTCCCTTAACACCACTTAATGAATATGGTCTGTTCTTACACCACAAAACACAAAACTACAAATGTTAATAGTGTCCAAATAACTCTAAATTAAGTCTTTGTTACTTAGAATATGTTCCCCATACTAAAGTGACATCTTGATCCTTACTAATTCACTAATAGTTGAACATTTATTAACCAACACATGTTCCCTAAACTAAAGTTGTCTCCTTTTCACAATTAGTTAATATATTACAGCACATAACTACTGCAATAAACAAGTGATGGGTTACATATTTGAAAAAATTTATCTATAGGTTCCCTCTCATTCAGTGCACAATAACAAAGAGAACACAAAGTACAAATACCTCATTTATTAAACCACTGGTTCAGGTTTTCACAAATACTGTTCAAACAGGCAGTCTTCATGGGGTCTTCTTGAAATTTCCAAAGTAGTACAAGTAGTACAAAAACACAAAAAAATGAAAAATAAAAATTATAAAAACTGCACAACTCAACATGACTTGGTTAGGTTAGAGCATGTCCTGAACTGTACAAACATATCATGTAGATATCTATATTTCAGACAGGTTTCATACTGGATATTTTTTCCTAATGTCATGCAAAAGCATTCCAAGTGTTCCGTTACTGTGATGGTTTCCACGCCAATAAGTCCACTCAATGACATCTAAGTGATCCCTCAACAGTTTTTGTGTGCGGTTCCCTCTTTGTCTCCAGATAGTGGACTTGCAAATACCCCAAAATCTCTCCAGGTTTTGTGTATGTGCACCTGTAACAGGGTCAACAAAAAAATCTTGATGGTTGACAGTCAGGTGATTGTAACCTTCATCCTGAAGACAGCGGTAAGACCTCCACCCATCTGAAATGACGGAGCTTCCACGATGAATGTGCTTCTTCATTAGAGGCAAGAGATGCCTGGTTGAACGGTGCTGCACAATCTTAAGAATGGGTCTCCTCCTTTCATCATCCTTAATCCCTAGCATTCCAAACACCCAGGAACTCCTGTTGCTTGTCCGTCCTCTGTTGTACTGAAATTCACAAGAACAAATACTTCGAAATGAGGACAATGATTCTGCAATAATGGTGGGACATGGGAGAGAATAAATCATAAGTCAAAAATGTAAAAGTTCTCTTTGGAGTAGTGGTGCATGTTTACACATATTGAACTATTCCTGGGTGCAGGAATAAGGTAGTTTCTTAAAACCGACATTCCCTCAACGCATCAATGATCTACAATGTATCTTATTCCATGATGTAGTAGTTACTTCACGATATACAGGAGATACACCTCCAAGCATCTCAGGCAAAAACAGATTTTAAATGTGTGTATAGTTGTATCTACTGACAGTAGCTGAGTTTAGCACATACTTAACCAACATCAAATACACATTCTTAGACATAAAATCATGTATTTGGCATCAAAGTAATACTCATACCTTTCTTTTATGGCCAAATTTGCTTTCATCTATCATAACAATCTCTGCTCTTTGTCCAACAGTCTGCTTGCCTCTTCTTCTCATTCTTTTCATTGCTGATTTGCAAACTTTGCGCAGCTTGTCTGCAAGTTTACTCAGAGTTGCAGAACTCCGAGTAATTCCTTCCTGCAGCATGTCCACTTGCCTCAGTCGAAGACCTTGGGCAAATCTGTAATAGATCAATCAGATAAATATTTCAATGACACAATTTAGAAGTGCGTGGTTAAAACCAATTTCTTAAGTTGTCATTAGTCTTTCTATAACCATAACTATAACAATAATTTCTCATTTGCAGTCCCATTTGCAGACACAGCAGACACTCATAGCCTGAATATAAGAGTGTAACCTGAAACAACAAATCTCAAAAGCAAAGTAGGGTGAAGAATATCCCCTATGAGTGTAGGAATGGAATAAAACTCCAAAACATCTGCTATTTTCTTTGAAGAGTTTTGAGAAAAAAAAAAAAAAAAAAATGGGTACTGAGTAAAATTAGCACAGTGAAGTGTCTGTTCCAGGAACCACCTAAAATCTAAAAATCCACAAAATATTTGTACTACATTGGACCCTTCGCAACCCAGCACTTATGTACTTGTTAAATTCAACCGATATTCAGAATTCTTCCCATACTGTGTAAACTCATGTTGTATAGCATTGGCTCTTAAAAGGACCCAACAGTTTCAATGAGAACATTGAAAGAAAACATTCTGGTCCGAGTTATAGTTTGTCTTTGATGGCTTTTGTTATACAATGTAAAAACACCCACCTGTAGATGTAATGCATCCACGTATGCAGTCGAAGGTGAGATTTCTCAAATATGGATCCACTTCGGATGGACCTCGATACCATTTTCCCTTTGTGACAGGAGTCTCTGCAAATCCTGATGATTAAATCCAAAGGTTAATTTATAAAAACAAAAAACCCATGATACTGATTTCACTAAATAAATGTAGATTGGGATTGGACAAGGTGCACTTGTAATCGTAGTAGCCCTTGTGATTTCCTCATGCAAACTCATTTCTAGGCCTACTATAACTGCTAGCCTACACTTTAAGTCGACTTAAACAGTAGCCCACTCTATTCCACTTGTGCCACAGCATAAAAAGGGGGATATATCACTCGATGAATCCCTGTGCATGTAAATTTAAGATGATTGGGTGAACAAGGTAACCCAGGAATGTGATCTAAAACTATTAAAAATTTCATTGTACACATCAGAAACGTGAGCACCCATATCTCAACCAAATAAACAGTAGCTTACTTAAAAATTTAAATTTGCAGAACTGTGTGATTTGTATTGTGACTTTGTAAATGTGACTTTTGTGTGTACATCACTCATAGCTTCTGTATCGAATTCTAGCAGATACAATATGGCTGCATGCTGCACTCCCCTGTGCATACAAGATTAATAAAGGCACACTTCTAGTTGTTCTACTCACCATGCTGCCTCCTTTTTGTCGTAGGTCCGTTTCAACTTCATAACATGAGAGCAAGAGGGGCATTTCATCCATTTTCGAAGTAGGCCTTCCCTCATTAACCATCTGGTGAACTTGTAGTTTTCTTTGGGGCACTGTCTAAAATGTATTCGACTTAAAAAATCGTAGCTCAACATATTCTCTCTTTTTTTTTTTTACTACGTAATGTTTCAACTTCGCAGTCCGGCTTCAAAAACGGCGCAAAGTGACCCAGATAACAATCTGTACCAGATCTGTACCTGTAGCTGTGCGCCTCCGATGTGTTGCACACATCCAATCATTGACTGTTACTACGCGTCATGTGACACCCTCATCCAATCATCTATCGCTCTGGGAGCCACCAGTCACATCGGAGATCCGGTGAAGAAGGCAGGCAGCCATTTGCGATTTCGGACGTTGACGGCGTGTCTTGGAGAGTGAGGGAAATTCGTGTAACAAAAATGGTAAGTTAAGCGCTAGCCTGTTAATTGACAGTCCATCTGAGTTTTATAAGAACACCATAACATCCGTCCCCAGGCCATTTACATAATTAAAGACGAGTAACCTCCTGTTTATCTGCGGTGTCGAGGCTAATTAGCTAATGCTATGTTAAGCTAGCTGAATGCAGGTGCTAACCGGAGACGGGGACTTGGACTTGACAAAAAATAAAAGACTTGCGACTCGACTCGGAAGTTAAAGGCTTGGGACTTGACCTGACAAGCCGCCACCGCTGAATTTCTCACCGGCATGGCACCAGCTCAGGCGGTGTATGTTTTTTTTTCCCCCGGAGTTTTTATGCATTTATTTTGAAAGGACCGCCGGACAGTTACTTTAGACTTGCACGTGTGACTTAGTCCCATCTCTGAACCACATTTTAGCCTATAGGCCTAATGAAAAATAAATTATGCAGTTATTGAACAAGAAGAGCTTTTGAATCTTGTGTAGATTATTATCAAGTTACATTTTGCCGGTTATTTATTTAGCCTATATTTTTACAGCCTAAGGCCAAGAAGAAGCTGTCCCTAAAAGTCGCTAAAGAAGACTCCATGACAGAGATCACAGAGATGACAGAGAAAAGTGATCTGGAAGGTAATTTTTGTCTTCGTCAACATTCAAGGAACTGTAGTACTTAAACAATTACCTTGTCCAAATGTGTCTAAATGTTTAAAGTCATCTGTTGTTCATTTTGTTGTACCTATGCCATGCTATAGGTCCTGAAGATAAAGGAGATAAAGGCTCTGCTCCAAGTTGCAGTAGCAGCAGCATAAGCAGCCTTGGATCAGGTAATGATTTCTAATTTTTCATTTTCTTTGCTGTCTAAAATGACTTTCATTTCTTGCATGGTTTTTCCACCTGAGATATAAAGTCTACACTACCTTTATTGCATGCATGTCATTCTCTCTCTGTCTCACTCATTTAATACTGTCAAATAATAATATTTTTTGTGTCCTGCTCTCTTGTTTTTAAGGATCAATTTCCAAAGTGGAGTTCCTTGAAGCCAGGATCCAATGGCAAGAGAAAATAATAAAAGATCTCGAGCAAGAGCGCAATTTCTTGCGTGAGCAAATTATGGGAAAGAAGAGATCATGTGAGTGATTTGGGGGCACTTGTATCTGCTAAATATAATGTAATTGTAAATGTTTGATATATTTTCATAACAATCTGATATCTGTCTCATCTATCCTCTGTTTGATCAAAGCCAAACCGAAAGTATCTACTTTGGAGGACGACGACGAGGATGATGATGGCAACACGGATGAAGATGACATCATCCCCCCATCTTCCCCAGACATCAGTGCGTCCTCAGACAGTGATGTTGTCATCCAAAGAGGGAAGAAACGACGGACACAGCCACCTGTATCTGAGGCTGTTCATGGAAAGGCTCACGTAAGAGGTAAGAATGGCATAACTTGAACCACACCTACTAGAATATGCTGTGACCAGAGCAATTTCAGCCGACCTTGAGCCATGGTTTGTGCTCATTTCTCGTGTTCTTTTTTTGTATGTTTTTCAGTGAAAGGGCCAGCTGAGGTTATCAGCAGATATAAAAAAGTCTTGAAAAGCTTAAGCAAAGTCCGCACCATGACTGAAGCCTTCAGAATCAATGGCGTGGACCGGGGAACCATTAAGATGACTGCTGCCATTGCAGAGCTTAGCATTGTGGATCCTGCAACCTTCAACACCCTGAAGTATGATCCTGCAAGTGAGACCCTGCAGTCCTTTGCTAAGAGGTGTGCAACGCACATAACCCCTGCGAAGAAGAGCATTATAGAGGACATGAAGGGCAAATGCCAACTCCTCCCCTTGTTGATGAAATATTAACATGCAAGTGAGCTGCTTTGTGTAGAGCAAGTTTAAGCTGTGAAAGTGCAATGTTTGTTCAGTTCATTTGTTCTAACCTTTGACTTTTAACAAGTTCATGTTGAGCTGTGCAGGTTTAATATATTTTATATTTAATTTTTTTTCTATTTTTGTACTTAATATTGTGCAGTGTTTTTCAACAACCTGTGTTATACAGTATGACCAAGTTTGAGCAGTATTTATAGTAGTACATTGACCCTGTTACAGGTGCACATGCACAAAACCTGGAGAGATTTTAATAAATGAGGTATTTGTACTTTGTGTTCTCTTTGTTATTGTGCACTGAATGAGAGGGAACCTATAGATAAATTTTTTCAAATATGTAACCCATCACTTGTTTATTGCAGTAGTTATGTGCTGTAATATATTAACTAATTGTGAAAAGGAGACAACTTTAGTTTAGGGAACATGTGTTGGTTAATAAATGTTCAACTATTAGTGAATTAGTAAGGATGAAGATGTCACTTTAGTATGGGGAACATATTCTAAGTAACAAAGACTTAATTTAGAGTTATTTGGACACTATTAACATTTGTAGTTTTGTGTTTTGTGGTGTAAGAACAGACCATATTCATTAAGTGGTGTTAAGGGAGAATAACTATTCTTGTGGTATTACCACCTTATAAAGTCCATACTAAGCAAAGCATATTGAGATCGTAATTCATACACAACAACTTCCTTACTTACTACTAATAAGCAATAATTCTGAGGTTATTGAGGGAAAACTCTTAGTTAATGGCTTACTGGTTGTATAATAAGGCCATGCAGAATAAGGCATTAGTAAGTACTTAATAATGAGTAATTAAGAGCCAATATGCTACTAATTTGCATGTTAATAAGCAACTAATTAATGATGAATAGGTGTACCTTAAAATAAAGTGTTACCAAATTATATCATTCAGCCGATGGTGGAAAGCAATAGTAAACATGTGGTCATCATTGAAGTTTAAACCTTTTTCAAACTTTAAATCAGGGGAGGAAAAATCTAATCCAGGAGGGCCGGTGTCCTGCAAGGCTTAGATGTTTCCCTCTTTCTGCACACCTGATTAAAATGAATGGCTCATTAACAGACCTTGATGATAAGCTGATGGGGATCCATTCATTTGAATCAGTTGTGCTGAAGGAGGGAAACATAAGAACACAACAAGACATGCAGGACAGCAGACCTCCAGGACTGGACCTCCATCTCTGAACTTGCTGTGTTTTCACGGGAAGACAAAAGGAGAATGGAAAGCTGACAGTCTGCCACATACTCAACTTAAAACTTTACAGTCATAATCATCACAGTTTCACAGCTATCCTACAATACACAAACCAATTGCAAGCTCACAAAGTAACTGTTGATTTGTAAGTCTTGCAGACAAAGCAGATCTGGGTTTACAAATTCATCTGGGTCCACAGATGAACCCAGGGGCGCCGCTAGGGATTTTGGGCCCCATGAAAAGACTCTTTACCGGGCCCCCCAACACAGGCGAAATTTGTTGATGCTATTTTTGATCATCATTAGGGGCCTCTCTGGGCCCCCTCAATCATGGGCCCCTATAATCCGTATCCTTTACGCCCCCCTTTCGGCGCCCCAGGATGAACCCACTGTAGTTCGGTGTCAGATTACGAAGTGTCCCCTTTTTTTGAGCGCTTCTGTGCTGTCAAATGTTAAGGTGAACATAAATAAGAGAAAAAGAAAAAACAACTTCACTCCACCCATCAGAATGTTTAATGTAATTTTCTAACTGTTGACAGGACAAGTGTGCGTGTCTTCATATATGAACGGGAAAATAAAACATTAATTAAGCTCTCTTTACTGATGGTAAACATAAGGTATCCACTTTTGATCTATTCGTTACTTTTTTTTCTTTTCTTTGGCAGAATCTTTACTTTTAATTATTATATAATAATATAATATAATTACTATTATATAATTATACAGAGTTGATGGACCAGAGGAATCCCTGAAATAAGGAACCAAGTTTGACATGACTGTAATACACTATTGGAATTCTGTGTACATAATTACTGTGCTGGGTACTGGATTGACTTTTGCTCATCTTAAATACTTAACCAAGCTGTGTCATGTCAGGATTTAGGGTATGCCATAAAACAAAAACAAACAAAAAAAAAACGATCAGATAAATAATGAAAAACTGTTTCATGGTCAAAGGCATAATTGCGTTAAGCAGTGCAACTTTCTTTTAACATGTCTGAAGAGGCTGTGGAGCTTTCACACTGCAGATAGACTCCACAAGAGATCATTGATAGCAGTACTGAGACAACGTGAGTGAACAACAACAGTGTTTTTAAAACATGAGATTAAAAACTAACAGCAGTGTTTAAAAAAAAACATGAGACTGACTACAATGTTTTAAAAAACACGGGACAAGTAGGCATGTACACTTTTTCATGTTAAGAAAAAGAGGTTTCTTCTCTTTTTTTGTTTTTGTTTGTTGTGGTTTTTTTTTTCCTCTCAGGCATCAGTAAAATAGAAGAACTGTAGTTCGAGCTTGTAAAAACTAATCAGCACACTCGCAGAAGCTAGCCAAAGTTTCAAAGTTGTTTCTGAAGTAGTCTTCCTTCAGAAAGTTGGTTTTTGTGGTGGGTGTGGCTAAGGCAGACCAAGGGGACTGTCACTGGTTCAGAAAGTTGTTTTTTGTGGTGGGTGTGGCTAAGGCGGAGCAATGGGACTGTTGAAGGTTCAGAAAGTTTTGTTGTGGTGGGTGTGGTTAAGGCGGAGCAATGGAACTGTCGAAGGCATGGTGAGTGGGGGTGGTGAAGCCTTAATGAATGGGATTGATTAAGCTCTGACAAGGGGGTGTGGTTAAGGCGTGGTCTGAAAGGAAAGTGTGTTTGTCATCACTAAGGCATTATTCTACTTGAAGCAGCCGTGGAAGAGGGAGGTGATTATTTTCAGAAAACTCCTCCATCTTTTTCACACCAGGCTACCATTGGAATAGCGAGCAGAGTACGAAAAGATCGAGGACACAAAGTACTTCGCAGCTGTATGGTATCTAGCACGGAAAAACCATTGGTCTGTGCCTGAGGTAATTAGTATTGTGTTATAAAAGTGGAGATTTAATTTTGATGAAAAAGATTATCATTTGTGGGTAATTTATACAGAAAAATAGTTTAGAATCTTAGCAAATTCATTAAAAGTCAAATATAAAAATCTGTCATTGACAACAGTGTTAAAACCCTTATGGATGGATACATCCTATTGGTATTGATTAATTCATAGAACGTAAACTTGACTAGAGCTTATTCGAACGTGTAAAAATTAATCAGCACACTACCAGAAGCTAACCAGAATTTTAAAAATTGTTTCTGAAGTAGTCTTTGTTCAGAAAGTTGGTTTTTGTGGTGGGTGTGGCTAAGGCAGACCAATGGGAGTGGCGAAGGCGTGGCAAGTGGGGGTGGCAAAAACCTTAATGAATGGGATTGGTTAAGGTCTGACAAGGGGGTGTGGTTAAGGCGTGGTCTGAAAGGAAAGTGTTTTCCTCAGCACTAAAGCATTATTCCACTTGTGGCAGCCGTGGAAGAGGAAGGTGATTATTTTCAGAAAACTCCTCCATCTTTTCACACCAGGCTACCATAGGAATGGCGAGCAGAGTGCGAAAAGATCCAGGACACAAAGTACTTCCCAGCTGTATGGTATCTAGCATGAAAAAACCATTGGTCTGTGCCTGAGGTAATTAATATTGTGTTATAAAAGCGGAGATTTAATTTTGATGAAAAAGATTATCATTTGTGGGTATTCTATACAGAAAAATAGTTCAGAATCTTAGCAAATTCATTAAAAGTGTGTATCAAAATGTACACAGCATGTCAGAACAAAAAGCCAAGTGAACTCTTCAGGTTCCTTTAATGATATCACAAATAAAATTTGTTTTGTGTGTGTTTGTGTGTGTTTCGGGGGGGTGATTTAAGTCATCCAATCCTTGTTCAGATTGATGTTAAATTGTCAGTTTAACATTAAACTGTCAGTTTGATGTATCTCTGGGTTCGTGTGTTGTTTGTTTTTGGTACAATGATCGATTTAAAAACAAAAAACAGATGTGGATTAGGAGGGGGCCGGGGTCAGAGGTCAACCCACAGGTCTATTCCCCAGGGTCAACCTGAGATCAACCTGTCAAAGTGACATGAAGTGCCTGGTTAACTCTCTCTTTCACTAAATTTAGAAAAAAAAACAGGTGTGTTTATGAATCTGTGAGTAAAGTTTATTTTTGTTTTATTTCTCATTACATTTTTGAACAACATCTCAAGTGGCCTTCCCAGTGGTTATAATCCTTTCAGCCTGTTCCATGCAAATGGAAGAAAGCTACAGGGGTCTGCGGCTTCTCCAACTTCCCTTGAAGCTTTTGAAAGCTTATTTCCAATGGTTACTTTTTCCTTTTTCACAGATATGCATTGTCAAGTGACCCAGAGAAAGTTGGAATCATCTCAGCTATATTGAAGAGATTTTTTTCTAAGGCTGCGCTATGAAGAAGAGAAAATGTTGCATCCGGGTGATTGCAGAATGCAAATTATACTCTGATTATGTCCATAGTGTTGTGGAGTAACATAAATGTGGTGATTATTGTGATTTGTAATCTCTAATCAATCTCTAATCAATGAAAGGTGTGAATCTAATCAATAATCAGAAACAAGATGATTCAGTTGATTTTGTAATGTGGTAGAGAAGTACATCAATGAAGGGAGAAATCATTGTTAAATTATGTGTGTGAGGATTTCTGGAAAGGGCAAAGTGTTGTTTATGCTGAGCTGAGAACAGCAGAACTCTGTGTACCGCCGTGGAACGTCAACAAATCTGTGTTTTCAAAACAAAATGGGGGAAGTGGATGAGAGTTGAATGAGTTATTATTTTGGTTATTAAGGTAAAATCCCAATGAAAGTATTAATTTTCTCTCATGACATACCAAGAATAGATGGGGAATGGATTTGGATGAAGTGTAAACTAGGGTTTGATAATTAGGTAACTTCTCGTTTGAGAGGAAGGTTAAGCTAGTTATTCAAAACAATTCTGTGCGCCAGGCTGCCAAGTGCCAGCTCAGAGCTACCAAAACACAACAAAGAGCAGGGAAGGAGGTTGTTATTGAAACAATAGTTTTTCCTGCCATACACACAAGTGTAGCCGTGGCTAGCACTGGATCAGGGGTAAGCCAGGTGCCAGAAATGGCAGAGCAGGCTGACCTTGGGGAAGCTGGCGAGGACTGCGGGCTTTGTGTAGAAACATGGAATGAGCACATATCCTGGGTATAACCAATCAATCAGTTAATGAAGCTTTGGGTACCCTTTGTGACATACATTGGTACATAAATCGTTAGGTAAGAGTTAGCTTCAGCTGATTAGCTTTAGCTTAGCGAGCTATTTGACCAAGTACACAGGGTAACCTTGGAACCTGGGAAGAGCTTTGTGGTTAAATTATGTACACCTCTGTTGAGCATAAACCAATCAGAAGGGTTGTGTATGTCATGATAATTATGTACGCCTCTGCTGACATGCCTGAACCTATCAGAATGACTATGTGACTCTGTCTGTGAATTATGCATGAACGACTGTATGTGAAACCAATCATGAATTGATGTGTGACCAAACAAGAAGGGTTATGTAAAATTTTAGGTAATTATGTACACATATGCAGAGGTGGATAAACCAATCATGAAATTGTTATGTGAGTTTTGGGAAATTATGTACGCCTATGCAGATGTTCGTCAACCAATCGAGAGTTGTGGATTCTGAGGAAAACCAAAAGAGGACTTTTTGGGGCTTTTGAAGGAGCAGGACCGGCTTGGGACCAAGGGAGCTAACCAACCATCGGAGGGAAATATTCGAAGGATTTATTGTTCAACAAAAAAGAAGACGCAAGAACTCTTGAGGAATATAATTGTAGTTTTTCTGATTTACCCTAACTCACTGCTCGCAAGGAGGGAGGGGCCAGATATCAGGGTTCCTAGGGGCCTTGCTCTCTCTGCCAGCAGCCTTGTAAGATAGTGAATTGTCCATTTGCTTGCACCTCAACTGTCCTTGAATCAATTCAAAGGAATGAAATTGGAATTATAAGCCACAGCTCACCCCAAACCAACCTGGATCAATTCGAATGAATGAAATTGGAATTACAAGCTACCGTACTTCCCATTCAGCCTGGATTCCATGGAAATAATTGGAATTACATGCCAAGACCTGGATCAACACAGAAGAACGGAGTTGTAAGCCATAGCTTTATTTTAGAATAGAATTAGAGTTTGTCTTTCCATTTTCCAATCAGTATTTCCAATTTCCATTCCTATCAGTATTTAATCAATGTATAACCAATGATTGCTGTCGCTTAACCCTGCTAATCTGCTTAATAAATATATAAAATTAATACATGATGTTGTGGTCGATATTGAAAACTGTCTCCACAATTGTAAAGAATGAGGTAAAACCTCTGCCTTAATGATATAAACAACATCTTCAGGTTCTTATTGGTTACTCTAGCCCAATATTGTCACAGAGTCTTGGGGCTTGCTGTCCAAGCCACTAAAACTTAACCTAGTCGGTAACAAGAGCCCAGATTCAATTCAATTCAATTTTATTTGTATAGCGTCTGTTACAATGACAACTGCCTCTAGGTGCTTTACAGAGACCCAGAGCGTGACCCCCGAGCAAATATCATTAACTAAGATTATAATATTAAATCCAATCAATGATAATGGCAAGTAAAAAACTCCTACATAGGGAGAAAAAACCTTTAAGCCAAACAGTGGCAAGGAAAAACACTTTAAGAGGAAGAAACCTTGAGCATGACCTGGCTCATATGGGGGGACCTTCCTGCTGAAGGCCAGCTGGGCAAAGAAAGAAAAGAGGGGAGACAGGACAGAGAGAGGATGTAGGACAGAGAGAGGACAGAGGACAAAGAAAGGATGGAGGACAGAGAGAGGAGAGCACACAAATGACTAAATATAACGACCATATAAACATAAACAGATGGAGGTAGCAGCACTGAGATCATAAGGGGAGAGCTGCAGTTAAACAAATGTGACCAATAGCTGGACTTAGAGCCGTGAGGCTATTCCTCTTAGGTGCATTTTATTCTTCTTCATCTCCCTCTCTTTCTACCCTAATTCTGTCCATTTCCCTCATCATCTCCTCCTCTTCCTCTCTCTCTCTCAGCCTGGAGTTGCTCATTAATTCTCTGAATTTCTTTTTTATATTTTCCCTGTAGTTTTCTCTCCATTTCTTCTCTCTCTGCATATTTTCTCCCATCTCTCTTTCAGGATGTGTTGTTTCTTCTGTTTTTTTCTGTTCCATAGCCTGTGGTGCTGTCCCTAGTGCTCAACATCTGTCACTGCAGCTAACAGAAGCCACACCCACTACCACAGTTGTTAATTGTGGTCGCTTGTTCTTGCTCTGTGGTCCATTAAAGTCAAGATAAAAGACTGACAAAATTACATTTCTTCCTGAACATTTATTAAAACATTTTATAAAACATTTATTTTATTGGTTCGTTAAGGATTTGATCTCTTTAGCGTTGGACGGTTCAGGAATAAACTTAAATGCATTAAAAAATGAAATGTCTAATCCAGGAGAAAATGTGAAAGTTTTTTTTTTTTTTTTAAGATTTTTTGGGCTCTAGTGGCCTTTATTGAAAGTAGAGAGACAGGAAGGGGGGCAGAGAGAACAGGGAAGACACGCGGGAAAAAATCGCCAAGCCGGGAATCGAACTCACGAACCAGCTGCATGAGGACTGTAGCCTCTGTATATGGCCGCCTGCCCTAACCACTGCACCACCGGGGTGGCTGAAAATGTGAAAGTTAACATTTCTGAACAAGGAGTCAAACAAAATTCTTGAAAATAATTTTTGTACAGATAATTCTGACACTAATGACATTAATATTAGAGATGTTTCCTTTGAATCAGTTGATTTATTTTTTTAAAGTACATTAGCCTGAATGTTTGAAATTCCTGAGACACTGTTCCTGCCATCTAGAAGAGAAACACCCAGTCAAACATAAATCACCTCAGTACTTTAACACATAAAGATGAATCTAAACCATATTTTCAGAGAATTGTGCATTCATCGTTCTCCTCTCTTTTATACTGTTCGATTCTTCCAAATCTTTCTCTTTCCTCCTCCAGTTCCCTCTGAAGTTGTTCTTCTAAATGCTTTCTCATCCTTTCAATTTCCCTCTCTCTCTCCTCTTCTTCTTGTTTCCTTTGTGCTTCTCTTTCCTCCATCTCCCTCTGCCTCTCCATCTCCATCAGCCACCTCCTCAACAGTAATTCATATTGTCTTTCTGCCTCTCTCCTCTGTCTCTCCCTCTCTCTCTCAGCCTGGTGTTGCTGTTCTATTCTTCTCATTTGCTGAATGTATTTTTGCTCTTCTATTCTCTCCATTTCTTCTTTCTCTTTGCGTATTTTCTCCTCTTCTCCTTCTGGATGCGTTGGTTTCTCCTGTTCCATTGCCCTCTCTGCCTCCTGGAACATCTGGTTGGTGTAGTGGCTTCCTCCGTTCTTCTGCACGATATTTCTAATCTTCTGGAGCAGCTCAGTGACCTGAGACTTATTATCTTTCAGCTTATTATCAAAGACATGATACTGGCCATTACATCTGGACACAAGTTCCTGTAGCTCTGGACTTTCAGACAGGAATTCTTCAATAGTGGTGTCTTCAAGGACGTCTCCACGAGTGAAGAGAACCATGCTGTATTTGTCTGCAGCCTGGCCAAAGATTTCTTGAATCCTTTGTACTGTCTGCTTTTCTTCCTCAGTGAACCTGCCCAGTGAAATGACCACCAAGAAGATATGAGGTCCAGGAGCAGCATAAGAGACACACTGGCTCACATCCTTAGTTGTTACATCCTCATGAAACCTGGTGTCAAGTAGGCCTGGCCTGGCGTGTCAATTACAGTAACTCTTTGTCCGTCCACCACAGCGTTGTTCATGGAACAGTTTATAGTTATAGAGTTGGGACTGCACCTGGACTTAAAGCATTGTTTTCCCAGAATGGTGTTTCCAGTGGCACTCTTTCCATTCCCAGTCTTCCCAACCATCACGATCCTCAGCTCCTCATTATGACGTCCTGTAACAAAGAAAAAAATTGCACATATGAATGAATGTAAATGCATCAGTACAGAGCAACTTTCCAATATCCAGCTTGTGCAAAACTACTGAGTTGTTCAGGTTAGAATAACATTTCACTAAATTATTAACAGGACAGCAATATGAATTTATTGACATCCTTAAATATTATGGAAAAAAATATATATTTTTGAGCAAATGGAAGTTCATTTGCAGAAAATGGGAACCTCTCCCCCCAGCCAAAAAAAAAAAAAAAAAAACTGAAAAAAACTATAACTTTGTTATTGTTTGGGCATGCCACAGTCTCACAGCTCAGCCTCCTTATTTTATTAGCTCCACGTTGACTTTAAATCATTATTGCTAAGCCTGTTATACTTCAGAAATTGGATATTTCAGTTTTGCACTTTACATCAGCCAATGAGCCAATGTAAATTGGCTCATTGGCTGATGAGCCAATTTACATTGGCTCTGGATAGCTCAAATTATTGAGGTATCCAGAGGACAATATTTAACTGTTGTTGGTTGCTATAGCCCCCCCTCAGCCACCTCTGATACACTTCCCTGTTTAATGCAGCTTTTCATTTTTTTAATGAAATTGTGCTTATTGGTGATCTAAACTGGGATTGGCTTTCCCCAGTATCTGATGATTTTAAAGCCTATTGCTTGTCTTTTGATCTTACTCAAATCATTGAAGGCCCCACTCGTCTGAACCCCAAACGTTCAGATAAGTCATCTCTCATTGATTTGTTGATCACAAATATGCCTCATAAATTCTCTACAACTGGGGTCTTTGCTAACGACCTGAGTGATCATTGTGTGATTGGTGCTATTAGGGATACCAAAATTCCACGTACCAAACCTCGTCTTATTCAGAAAAGAAACCTTAAGCATTTCAACGAACAGGCCTTCCTTCATGTCGTATACTGCTTTAGGTGGGGTCGTATTTCCTTAATTGGTGATGTTGATCTTGCTTGGAAATATTTTTATGATAATTTTATTTACTTTATTAATAAACATGCCCCTATTCGTCGATTCAGGGTGAAAGGTCGGGACAGTCCCTGGTTTATGAGTGAGTTGTCAAACATTCTTTATCAGAGGAACCGCTCTGGGCTATTGCCAGGAAGTCTGGATCCGAGGCAGATTGGCTCTCTTTTCGTCAACTGAGAAAGTACTTAACTGCCTCTGTTAAAAAAGCGAAAAGTGATTACTATCTATCCCAGACCACTGAGAGTCTAAATGACCCCAGAAGATTTTGGAAGACCATTAAGTCCTTTTCCACAAACTTTGGCCCATCTGAGTTGCCCCCTAGTATTACTGTCGATTCCATCCCAGTGCATGATAAATCTGAGATGCTGAACTGTTTCAACAAACATTTCATAGCCTCCAGCTTCTTGTTTGACACCTTATCAGTTGGCAATTCTCCTCCTCCCTCCCATCCTGCCGACGTATCTGCTGACATTTCTGCCGAGGTATCTAGTAGTCACTCCAGTGGCCGCTCTTTCTCCTTCTCTCGTTTTTCTGCTAGAGATGTTGGTAAAGCTTTAAGGGAGCTGGACCCAAGGAAGTCGGAAGGCCCAGACAATCTTCCACCCTACTCTCTGCGTCTGGCTGCAGATATTATATCTGAACCAGTATCATATGTTTTTAACCTGTCTATTTTAAATAATGTAATTCCTGAGGTTTGGAAAACTGCTTTTGTCTTCCCACTTTTGAAAGGTGGTGACCCCAAAATGTTGAATAACTACCGACCAATTTCCAAACTTTCCAGTTTAGCCAAGGTCCTTGAATCACTGGTTAACGAACAGATCAAGGATTTCCTGTGCTCACATAATATTTTATCTCCTGCCCAGTCTGATTTTAGGAAGTGGCACAGCACTGTGACTGCTGCCATTAAGGTTATGAATGACATTGTGGAAGCTTTAGACAAGAAGAACTATTGTACTGCTCTTTTTATTGATTTGTCTAAAGCATTTGATACTGTTGATCATGGAATTCTATGCCAACACCTGGCACATATAGGTCTATCAACCAAAGCTGTTGGTTGGTTTGAAAATTACCTCTCAAATCGAAACAATATGTGCAGTTTAACAACTTGTCCTCTAACTGTCTTAATATCTCTAAAGGTGTGCCACAAGGTTCAGTTCTAGGGCCAACTCTTTTCACCATTTACATAAATGATGTAGGTCAAAATATTAATGCTTATGTTCACCTTTATGCGGACAATACTATTTTATATTGTTGTGCGAGCACTGTTGCTCTTGCTTTTGATTGTCTGCAGTCTGCTTTTGATATATTTCAGTCCCACCTGTTCCATCTCAGACTGGTGCTAAATCCAGACAAAACCAAAGCAATGCTCTTCTCAAATAACAAGGTTCCAGCCATTCTTCTCTGTATTACCTCTGTTCAGGGTGTACCTATCAAGCTTGTATCTTCCTACACATACTTAGGCATTATATTAGATGATGGCCTGTCTTTTAAATGTCATATTAACAATTTGGTTAAGAAATTAAAACTAAAACTAGGGTTTTTTTTTTACAGGAACAAACATTTTTTTTCTCTAAAGGTTAGGAAACAGCTGGTTTCTGCCACCTTTTTGCCTCTCTTGGACTATGGTGATGTCCTGTATATGAATGCACCTGCAAATCATCTCCATCTGCTCGACGCTGTTTTATCACGGTGCACTGACATTTATAACTGGCTGTAAAACCATGACACATCATTGTACTCTGTACGCCTTGGTCAGCTGGTCATCTCTGCCAATGCGTAGAACCATACACTGGTACTTAGTCATTTACAAATCCATCCTAAGCCTGCTGCCCTCTTATTTAACATCTTACCTATCTCAGAATCAGTCCACTTACAATCTACGGTCCCAGGACTTCATCACTTTTTCCATCCCTTCAGTCCATACTGAGTGTGGCAAAAAGGCCTTCTCTTACTCAGCCCCCTCAACCTGGAACAAGCTTCAGCAGCACCTAAAACTGTCCAGTTTGATTTCCCTTGCTAGTTTTAAAGTACTATTAAGAGACTTAGAGAGAGCCTCTATGGTGTGTTCATGCTGAATCTCTCCCACTTTTAACTGTATTTGTTAACATATTTATTATTTTATGTTTTTTTTTTGTAACTATATTGATTGTTTTATATGTATTTCATTGTGATTTATTATTGAACAGGTCACACTTGAAAATTAGATCTTGATCTCAATGTGTCTTACCTGTATAAACAAAGGTTAAAAATAAATAAATAAATAATGCATAATGAGCTTACAACTAATGCAAGTAATTCAATGCTTTTAGTAGAAAGTGTTATTTGAACTTTTTTTTAAATGTCCAAAATGCCCAAGGACTCACAGGGGGCCATCTGCATCAAGAGGCAGAGTCAAGCTGCCTGGCAGAGTACCAAACCGCTGTAGGGTGGTTGCCTGGATCCCACCACAAACCAGACCTCAGGCTAGCGCCATAGCAAGTAAGCCCACAGCCACCCCCTGATGCAGAGGGCTCTCACTGAAGAAACACTGGAGTTAGAAAATAAGTGAAGTAAAAAATAAAAGTATGATAAAATATTAAATGTTAATATACTTGATAAATAAATATAATTTAAATAAATCAATTAAAATGGCAACATTGACATAAAAGGCTTTTTGACCTGAGACCTCAACATTCAATACTTCTGCCTGGTGATATTTCAATCCTGTTTCAGGCTGATTTCATCTGACATGATGATTATAAGAATCAATGAAGGATTTTACAGACAACTTAATGTGAAAATGTGAAGATAAACAGCATAAGTGACTGGAGTGATGTGAGCAAGATTAAAAGAGAGCTATCTCAGTGATGCAGGACAGACCTCGCTGACCTGATTATGTCACTCCGTGGTACACATCTGAGGTGGTCGGATAAAACGGCCGTGAACCTAACAGGAAGGCCACTAACATGTTGCTAAAATGACTATGTATAAATTATGAGCTGAAAGGAAATTCTAGGTCTTAATACTGACATAAGATACCAAAAATGATGAGCACAGTATTATGACTTACCCCTGTAGTATTTGCTGGCCATGTTTGGATCTCAGAGGGCAGAAGCTGGAGGTAAAGAGTCCCTGCTGCTTTCTCCCTCTTTGTCAAATGGCTCGCTGTAGAAGAAAAGCCAGACCTTCACACACTTATACTGCCAGTATCACAGTGAAAGTGAATCTAAAACAGAGTGCTTGCGGCCGCCTGGTGGCGCAGTGGTGATGGCAGGCAGCCCATGTTCAGAGGCTCTAGTCCCTGATGCAGTGGTCGGGGGCTTGACTCCGAAAAGGGTCCCATGGGACCCTTTTCTGCATATTATCTCTCTGCCCCCTTTCCTATTCTCCTTCATTGTCAATAAAGGCCACTAGTGCCAAAAAACTAAAATAAATAAAAAATAGAATGTTTGGTAATTATATTGTACCTGCTTATTCATGAGTTTTATAAAGTGTCTGGATAATGATGGAGATAAATACAAACTCTGGACGATGCTTAGATGTTGATCGGCATGAAAAATGTGTGAACTCGACTGAAAGTAAAAATGTCTTAAATGCTAAGATAAATGAACTGACAGGATAATTAATACATTAAAAATAAATAAATAAATTACTTTTAAAAAGAAAAAAAAGTGAACTGAAAGAAAAAGGAAAGCTGATAAAAAATGCTGAAAAAAAATCTTATTACGACCCTTATAAACAGAAATATTAACAAACTTTTTTGATATACAGTACTCCCCCACACTTCGTGGTCTCAGTACATCGTGGAAGTTTCAAGAATATTAATAGAAAAAAATTAAAAAAAAAAACATGAACAAAATTCAAACGAAGCGCACGAGGCTGAAGCAAAACGCATTATATTAAGAACGAGTCTCGGGAAGCAACAAGAGCCGACACGGGAGGCCCCATGAACAATATCGAGGCCTGTGATTGGCTGCTGTGATGGGCATTACTGTGCCATCAGTTATCTGTAGCTGATTGGCTGACACGTGTCCCCGCATCCCCCATCTCTTGCTCTTGTCAGCTACGCACAGAGGAGAGATCGTCAAAGTGAGTGTACCTTCCGTAAATGTATCGTACGCGCGTACATGTATACTGTATGTACATATACATCCACATCGTGGTTTTCACCATTCGCGGGGGGGGGGGGGTCACAGCCCCCATTAACCGCGAAGTGTGGGGGATTACTGTAATTGTAATGGTTTAGGTCAGCCACGACAGTCTCTCTGTTTTGTGTCAAGTTGGCGTCACTCCCTGTCTCTTGTCTGCTCTGTTTCCTGTTTTACTTTGAAAGTCTGTCTTGTCTTCATTGTTTTCTGATTTGCTTCCTTCCTCTTGTTACCTTGATTCCTGGTGGTGCCTGGGCAGGCTCATGGGTGTTGCTGTGGGGGGTCTGGGTGCTTGTGTTAATGTGGTGTCTTGTGTGGGCCAACTGGGTCGGGGACCCTCTTGGTTCTGCTCTTGCGCCATCATTGTGGGGGCTGGTGGGGGAAACTGGGCTCAGGTGGGTTGGTGCCGGAGTGCAGCATGGTGGGATGGGGGATATCTGGGTGCTCTTGGGATGCACTGTGTGTGTGAGTGTCAATGTGCAGGGTGAAGTATATGTAGTATGTACTGTAGTATATATTGTAGTATGTACTGCAGTGTGAATGTGTATCAGTATGTATGTAGTAAGATGTCTATGTCTATCTGGATATGAAATTACAACTAAAATTTAGGATATGGCCTCAAAAACCGGATAAATTTTAAGGGTAATCATGGAACATTGCAGAAGGGGTTTGGATTAAATAAGTTTTACTTCTTCCTACCCCTTTTCAGACATGTTAAACCAGATATGTGTTTTGCATATTGGTATGTTGTGTATGTATATAGATCGGTGTGTATACATTGGGAATACATTTTGTTTATTTTTTATTTCTTCTTTTTTTGGTGGGAATATGTCCATTTAATATTTAGATTTATTTACAAGAGGTTCTATATGTTTCTAAATTATGGTTATGCACATGTGTTGGTGTATATTGATTTATGCATTATTATATATTTTATTTTATAAATATAATATATTTATTTTCAGATATATAGATTCATGATAGTGTTAAAATTGTCTATGCTTTAAAAGATTGTTTTGACATGTTTGGAATGAATCAATAAAATGAAATCAAAAATGAAATGAATTCCCTGCACCTGCCTCTCGTTTGTTCCTCTGTCTATTTAAGTCTTGTCATCACCCCCGTCTTGTGTCCTGTGAGTTTCCCTGACGGTTTGGATTTCTGTTTGTTTCCCTAGTCTTTGTTGTCATTGTAACATGTTTTCAATCCTGCCTGTTTCCCTTCTGGAATTTAAGTTAAGTTTGTATTTTTTGTGTTTTTGGATTTTGTGTTTTCGTGTAATAAACCCTTTTGTTTTGCACTCGTGCTCCTGGGTCCTTCCATCCATAGCTGCAAATCATGACAATAATGCATTTTTCATTTTGCACTTTGTTCAAATAACTTCCCATATAAGTTACATTATGGTTAAAGTAAATCTCTGCTAAACATTTATAACATCCATCCATCCATTTTCTATACCCGTTTCATCCTTGAAGGGTCACGGGGATCTGCTGGAGCCTATCCCAGCTGTCTACGGGCGAAACATTTATAACATAGTTTTCATTAAATATTCTGAATTGTGTACCTGGCTGTGTTCTGGTGTACGGTTGTGCACTCATTTAAAATCCTCATGTCACTGCAGGTGTCTCCTGACACCAGCACAGTTGTTTCCTGTGGGATAATAAACCTCAATTCTATCTTCTTGATCGTCATCATGCATTTGTGACCCTGTTGACTGCATGTTATTGGTATTTTATTCCTCTTGCAGACAGTACAAAGTAGAACATGCTATCAAGTTTCCATGTGTAGCTGTGATTAAATTAGTTTGTTCCTCCATTGAGCATCCAGTTTTCCTGCAGAACTGTGAAGCTCCACAGAGCACATGATCTCTCACTCACCCCACGTGACTCCCTTTACAAGAAATGGGATCACTTCTAGGAAACAAATGTGGTTTGAATTT